>LGRX02034371.1:0-46833 GCA_001247695.2 Cymbomonas tetramitiformis | reverse complement strand
CTCATCCGCGGATGAGTCGCCCTTCAGCTCTCTCGCCCACGGGCAGCTCATCCGCGGATGAGTCGCCCTTCAGCTCTCTCGCCCACAGGGCAACTCATCCGCGGATGGGTCGCCCTTCAGCTCTCTCGCCCATAAGGCGCCTCATCCGCGGATGAGTCGCCCTTCAGCTCTCTCGCCCACGGGGCAACCCATCCGCGGATGAGTCGCCCTTCAACTCTCTCGACCATAGGGCGACTCGTCCGCGGATGAGTTGCTCTTCAGCTCTCTCGCCCACAGGGCGCCTCATCCGCGGATGAGTTGCCCGTCGATTGTCTCGCCCACGGGGCGACTCATCCGCGGATGAGTCGCCCTTCAGCTCTCTCGTCCACGGGCAGCTCATCCGCGGATGATTTGCCCGTCGATTGTCTCGCCCACGGGGCGACTCATCCGCGGATGAGTTGCCCGACAGAGTCTTGCTCCACCCCCCCCAATTTTGCCTATTTTTGCCAACGTGCGGAGGGCAACTCATCCTAAGATGAGTTGCCCACTTTTTTTTCAAACCCATTTTTTCGATTTTCGTTTTCTCCATATGTACATTTTATGAAGAAATTATCTCAGAATTTTCAAAAAGTTTGCCGATCGACTTCTATGGGCATTTTGGTGTGCAAGTTATGCCTGTACATACGTCAGTTCAAATTTCGGGCGCCACCATATGTAACCATGGTTCCCCGCCAACCCTCGGCATAACTTAGATGGAATGTGCTGGGCATGTAGATGGTTTTCAAATGAAAACATTGCCCGCTCCCCCATCCGATGCCCGATCGCATGGTATCAAACATGCGACATTTCCCAACACGCAGTGTGCGCTGATTCAGGCCTCAATCAACCCCAACTTTGGTCGCCATCGTACGCAACGGTGGCTCCCTGCCAACCCTCGGTACATTATGGATGGACCGTACTGAGCATGAAGGTGATTTCCAAATAGATATATCACCCTCCCTCCTATCCCACTCCCGATGGCGTGGCACCAAACATGCGACATGTTTGGGCACTGTGGGCTGTTGTTTCCGCCCTCAACTTTGGGCGCCACCGTACGCAACGGCGGCTCCCCGACAACCCTCGGCACATTATGGATGGAACGTGATGGGCATGTAGGTGATTTTCAAATGAAAACATTGCCCGCTCCCCCATCTGATGCCCGATCGCATGGTATCAACAAACATGCGACATTTCCCAGCACTGTGCGCTGTTTCAGGCCTCAACCCCAACTTTGGTCGCCATCGTACGCAACGGTGGCTCCCGACAACCCTCGGCACATTATGGATGGACTGTGCTGAGCATGTAGGTGATTTCCAAATGAAAACATTGCCCGCTCCCCCATCTGATGCCCGATCGCATGGTATCAACAAACATGCGACATTTCCCAGCACTGTGCGCTGTTTCAGGCCTCAACCCCAACTTTGGTCGCCATCGTACGCAACGGTGGCTCCCGCCAACCCTCGTCACATTATGGATGGACTGTGCTGAGCATGAAGGTGATTTCCAAATAGATATATCACCCTCCCTCCTATCCCACTCCCGATTGCGTGGCACCAAACATGCGACATTTTCGAGCACTGTGGGCTGTTGTTTCCGCCCTCAACTTTGGGCGTCACCGTACGCAACGGCGGCTCCCCGCCAACCCTTGGTACAATATGGACGGAACATGCTGGGCATGCAGGTGATTTTCAAATGGAAACATTGCCCGCTCCCCCCATCTCATTCCTGATGCCATGGTATCAAACATGCGACATTTCCCAGCACTGTGCGCTGTTTCAGGCCTCAACCCCAACTTTGGTCGCCATCGTACGCAACGGTGACTCCCCGCCGACCCTCGGCACATTATGGATGGACTGTGCTGAGCATGAAGGTGATTTCCAAATAGATATATCACCCTCCCTCCTATCCCACTCCCGATCGCGTGGCACCAAACATGCGACATTTTCGGGCACTGTGGGTTGTTGTTTCCGCCCTCAACTTTGGGCGCCACCGTACGCAACGGCGGCTCCCCGCCAACCCTTGGTACATTATGGATGGAACGCGCTGGGCATGTAGGAGATTTTCAAATGAAACCATTGCCCGCTCCCCCCATCTCATTCCTGATGGCATGGTATCAAACATGTGCCATTTTCTGGGATTATGACAATGTGGATTGTGTCAGGCCTCAACTCCAACTTTGGTCGCCATCGTACGCAACGGCGGCTCCCGGCCGCAACCCGTGGCGTATTGTACAGCAACGGTGGCTCCCCGTCGACCCTCGGCACACCATGGATGGAATATGCGTATGGGGGATCGCTTGGCAACTAAGAGTTGTTCCATTCATTGTCGCAAACCGGGGGGGGGGAGGGGGTATGGCAGTTCACTCCCCACCACCCCAGTGGACATTTAGATGTCAATGCACAGTGTTAATCAGCAGTGGCAAGCACCATCATGTCACCACGCCACACCCTCTCTCCGGACAAAAACAATGAAATCTTCCCCCCACCCTTGCGCGACAATAAATGGAACACTCATAAAGGCGGCAGGCATGCAACATTTTCATTTTCAAGTCAGTCAAAAACATTTTTTTATCTGCAAATATGCATACACTGCCGAGCGTGCAGCGCCCTGTTTAGGCGCATTTATGGGAGATAGCTCGCCACGGACGGGATCTAGTTGCACAGGTGCCAGGCGTGTGGCAACTCTTCGGTTTCACTCTGTACTGCATCGCCTCAAGTCAAACTTGATCAGAAGCTTTTTTGGCCTGGCCCGAAGGGTTTCATGTTCTTACTGAAAGAAAGGCATCAGCGCGTCCAGAGAAGATTTCTCTGGCTGAATGAACCTCTGTGTTCTTGGGTTTAACCAATCCAGCAGCTCCCCCCTCTAACTCTGGTGCTCCTTTATGTCTACGTGCAGATTTGTCTGCACCAGAGTTCTTACTAGAAAGACACCCGCCGAGAGGATACAGTACGGCAAAGAAATACCCCCCACACACACACACACACTGACACACCGGTTTGACCTCAGCTGTTGAGCTGCTTTTGTCATTTCATTATACCGTTACTGTTATTCGTTTTGGGGAGGGTGACGGAAATTGTGATCCCCGGCGCCGAGAAAATTGTTCTATACATAGGGTGTAGCAAGCTCGCGGCAACCTGCGGAGTCTCCTATGTTTTGCCTTGCGCAGTTTGCTTGGCGTTTTAAAACAGACAAGGAGTTGCTTACGTGTGCATAATTCTGTGCAATATTGGTCCTGGCATCAAACGGTACTTTTGGGGCTGCAGTCTGAGTTGGGACGAACCCCGCACAGCTTGGGTTGAATTCCCAACAGCCTGTGGGGTGCGTTTAGTGTTCTGCTATCGGCGGACGAGCTCCTACGTATACGTACTGTAATACCGGATGGGAGCCCGTAACAACAGGAGACACGCAGTCCTCATTGCACGTGTGATATAGAGGGAATCCAGATAAAACCCTGACTGCTGAGCGACGCACCCGTCTGCGAATCGTACAATCATTGTGATGCCTTCAGTGTTCAGGTTTGGTGTGCATCGGAATCGCGCAAGTGTCGATGTAGATGCCATTCACCGCCATGAGATGGTGCACCGACCATGCCCCGTATGCAATTTGCACCAGTGGAATTTGATGACGATGGCAAACCGCCCTGTTTCCGATGCTCACAGGCATGCTATGATAATGGCTATGTGGCGCTTTACCCGGCGAACTCGGGTTTATCTGTTTTTTGAATTGGTACAGCCGCACCTCTGTCCCGATCGCGCTGAATATGCATGGGGTGAAGCATGGATGGACGACTCTGCGATTAATGGTTATTCCGATCGATGGTGTCCACATATTGGTCTATTGTTACCAGAAGACGAAACGACACCTTTTGACGAGTACTGTATCAGTTGCGATTGCCTTAGTTGAGCAGGTATAAAGGCACTCACCTCGCTTGTCATCACAACTCACTTTTCAGCTCTACACTACTCAGAACTGACCACACATAGCCCAAACGCTACCTGAAAACCCCAAGGCAAACTCGTCATGAAATGCGATTATTGTGATCTTCCTGCCAACGTCCGCACATGGTTTAATGCTGGCTCGTATCTTGTTGCGATAAATGACCATAACGAACATTTCGCGTGTATGCGCTGTTCTTGCGAAATATTCATGTGCCAGGACGCAATGAATGACGAAGACGCACGGGGTATACTGGGAGCTGATAGATTATATCATTCCTTTCCGGCGTCTGAAAGGCGTAGAGTGAACCGATTCGGGATCTCTTGCCTAGAAGTAATACTAAGTACTTTGCAATGTAATGGCAACACTCTACTATGATGTACGACGCTACGACCATTGGTTGCTGACTTATGGCTTTTGCGACATATCTATATTAGGTCGTGACATGCTGCTACCTATGTTTACTTAGTGCCTCACCACACACACACACACATATATATATATATTCCCACGCTATACATTCTTTGGTCGGGGTGCGACTCCGCTTGTGGTGTAGTGGAATCCCTAGGAGCACGAGGGCCTTCGATCCGACCTGACTGAGGGAGGGGATCCGATAGACTGGAAAATCGGCACACACATACACACTATATAAAGCTTGCTTTCGCGACATCGCTATCCATTTCTCACTTTCGTTCACCATCCACCCACCTCCTACCACCATTCCAAGAAGATTGATGCGCATCTAGCTTGCCCGATGGTTGACATAAATACGTGTTACTAAAACATGTTCTCCCCTTTATTCGAGCCAGGTACAATCGGCGAGTACGAGCGGCATGCGATGCCTACGCTAAAATAATTGATGGCCGATTACCCACAGTAGTGCAATGCAGGATTGTTGGCCGGCAATCCTCCCGTATCCAAAATTGAAAATCCCGATGTTTTCCCAAACCTTGTGTTGCGGTATCATTATTTCGTTGAGAAGCATGATCCCGAGTTGGTCCGTTTGGAATAATGGAAGACTGAAGACAACTAAAATGCCATGATGTGCCAATGAGATGCCACCGACTCTCTGTCGTGTCTGGAGCAATAATGATGGCAATTACTTTGAAATCATGTAGCTAGTCATTTGTATCAAATCGGCAGACAACATGACCATTTGGCACGGCACGGAAAATTCACTATCGAACATTTATGAGCAACCATATAGTAACACTACTAACACGACTAGCAAACATCCTACTTGTAATTAAACGAATAGACAACGTTCATGCAACAATACCCGTGTGATGATAGTTGTATAGCCGCGTTTTTTGACGCGGGCCTTGTGTTTATGAACACACCCAATCAAAAAATAGATCTCTCTCTGTTGATTGCTCGATGATCACACGAACCACAATAGCAAACAGCATAATAAAGGCATACCGTACCGCATAAACGCATATCGCAACCTACGTGGCTGCCACGTGTATGCATTACACTGCGCGTTATGATGACGTGGCAGGTCACCCGTCGTCTATAAACGGAGAATAGTAGCAGAAAAACACCGTCTAAAAACATGCATAATGGTTCACGTATCCCCAATAGTCTGTTAGAAGCTGCGACCTATTGTGATCATATGCGGCAGTTATGCCTTCAGCATACGTAGACAATATGATTATGTGGAACTTATAATCCCACTTAAGTTGCATCATGATAAATTTATCCAGGTGTTAAAAAATGTTCAGGATTTGAAAAGGGGTTGACGCCCCACAAGCCAAAGGTCACTGTCTCATAAGGCTCGCCTCAAGTGTGCGGCTTTGAGGATTAGCGTCCTGGCGAGGCACAGTCATGATGCTTCCTAGTCCATAATGGAGCTGGAAATGAGAATGCTCAAGATATCCGAAGACAGGAAGGCTTTTGGTTGGCCAGAGTTACTGTCAAGATGCTTAACCTTGATGGAATGGCATTCGGATACAAACTGTGCAACCATGCATGTGACTTATGCATTGGTGTATGACTTTGATGAATTGTCTCTTGTCATGAACCTGGAAGGAATGACGGGCAAATAGCTAGAGTGGCGGATTTACTCACTCGGCTTTGCTGTTTATGGAATTCGATGCCTGATGGCACAACTGGCAATCCTTTGCTCAGATGCTTTCCTTAAGACATTTGGCAACAACTTGTGTGCCAGCTTCTCTAGATTTGGGGAGAAACCATGGATCAACAATTCATCAATCAAAACACATGTATCAAGGTTGATTCATCGAATCCTTCAACTCTTGAATTTCGACAATCAGCATCTCAGGCTGTTGACGTCAAAGTGATGGTCGTAAGCTTACAATGTAGCTTATTCACATTTGAAAAACCATCGTTCTCCTATGTCAGTGCCCTTCATATAATATGATAGAGCCGGAGAAATATGCATCTATGATTTCTTCATAATGAACTTTATGTGTCAATAAGTCAAATAAGACTTCATTTGATGTTTCAATCGGCATGATGTACCGTGTCATCAACTTTATGGCTGCTATACACAGATGCTGGAACTTTTGATAAGATTTTTAATCTTCCAAGCAAAATCACAATGATGTAAATCAATTTGTGGCAGCTGTATGAAAATGAATGAATCTATACTCTTCCTCCCCCTCGCAAAAAGAGATGTATCAAACCAATCAGATGGTGATGGAGGATGTTATTCAATCATTATGTTAGGTGAAAAATGGTTTGATAGAGAATCAGACTGAGATTACTCATCGAATGCTTTAGAGGTAACAATGTCAATCTGAACATTGATTCTCTCTACGTCATATTGGCAATATGCCTGACGTTTTTGAATGTGGCAAATGCCAGATGATGTCAAATGCAGTCGTTGGGTTGCAGCCCACATACTTTGTCAGTTCAGGGTCACTATAGTGTACCCAACTTAGACAATGGTTCTGGATAATGATTGTCATGATGAACAAAGAAATTAGTGATGGTACCGAAGTTAACTTTGGTATCGAAGCTAATGGAGAGTCAATCAAGAAGTGTCCGTAATGACAACAACTTACTACGAGTTGTATTTTCGTAGTTGATGGATGGCTGCCATGTCATTTCATTATGAATAGAACATGGCATTGCCTAGTGATATGTGTATATTCTTCAGCACATGATCACTCGCTTATCTCAATGGTGCCCATTTTATTTTTGGGCAAACACTATTCAGAGACTTGTTATGATAAAGAAGTATGAATGATGAATGTGTCATTTCAATCCGATAGAATTGTGACTTGTTTTATGACTATAAAATTTCTGTCACTTTCCAAAATGAGGATGAACTGTGCTTGGAGACCGTATGCAGATTGCGGGTTTTCCAAGACTTCGTGGCCTAATGGATGAGGCAACAAATTTCTAAACATTCCAGAATTAATTTTCAAAGAGTCTTCATTTCTTAATGAAGCATGCTTGTCTTATGTGCAAAAATGATATGAAATTACAAATATGGTGTCAAGCTATATGTGGATGGTTTATACCATTGTATGCTATTCCACAAATAAGTAGTGATGTCAGAATAAAAACTTTGGACAATTGCAACTCAGTACAAACCCGAGTGCATTCAAGTCCATTTGTATGCTCAGAATCTGAATCTAATGTACTTTCTATATGCACAGAATAGAACATTTTTTCTATGCGATTCTGGATTCAGGAACTAGAGTCAATGTAAAAGTCTTTTCCTATTTCAGACGATGAAACCCTTATTTCCTTAGGTGCAATACCTTATTGTAAGGAATAGTCATTTTCAATACAAGTTTCAATCGATTTCTCAAATCTGTCACTTTTATGATGATCAGATTGGTCAACTTTACAGCATAACCACTTCCCCTCGCTGAAGGAGATGACTCCCATCATAGGGCGGTATATTAGCTGTTTTCATATGACACATGGAAAATATGAGTAACTCTTGGAGAATTTTGGGATAAACATCCTGAAATGGCCGTGCTTGATTGCTCTATGCCCAAGAATGACCGAAGAGATTACTTGCCAATTTTAGCCATATGGCGTAGAGGCTGCTTAACAACGGTTGGGTCATAAGCTGGATAGCTATGTTAGCTATGTTGGAGGCTGAATAGCCATGATTGTACAGATTCTGTCTTTCATGATGAATAGACCTCTGAGAAATGGTGTCTGAAAAATCAATACTTTTGACAACAACTCAACCTTTTGGTATGATGAAGAGCTGATAATCTTTGTTGCACTACAATTGTTTAATGTGCACTAATGGAATGCCTCGTGATATATAATCTCACAGAATAGGCATTGCTCAATGGCGATATGATCAGATATGTAATGATCAATGAAGACAAGATGGTTGGTATGGCTCATTCAGTAGGCATAATTACCTCAAAGAGATGCCAATACACGGATACATATCAAGACATAAGGGCAATAGGCTTATTGTATAGCCTTCAAGGCAGCTAGCATTTATGCTGCATTGGTCAGCTCATTGGCTTTGACCTTTCTAGGTGTTGTACTCAGGCCGTGGCCTGCATATTGCATTGAGTAATCTTGACACCTTTAATGATTCAATCAGATGATATGTATGAAATATCAAGAATGGTTGCCTTTTTCAATGATCATCGGTGGCAGAGGCTATAGTGCTTGCACCGTGTCAATATACAATTCTAGTCTGGATACATGCTAGACCAGATGTATACAATGTCTAGGTCTCAAAATCAAGCTCATATGTATGTCATGGCTGATGACCTTAGAAATGTTTGATACATATATGTGTCAGCTTCATGGAGTTCTGCATGGTTTGACTATACATAGTCAGGCTTACCAAAACAAAAACAATGATGCAACTTATATTTGTTTTATTATTTGTCTTTATTATTTATTTGGTTTTTAGTTGTATTTCTAGCTTATCATCTTCCCCCCTCAAGGAAGTGTATTGCTAGGCGGTTGTCAAGCGCCGTTCAAATACAACAGAGGTCCGACCTCTATGTGATGACGTGGAAGCTTTCTATGAAGCTGGATAGCAGTTCTCGGGTTGTAGCCCATTGCACCGAAGGTGCATTGCAGTTATTGGGATGCAGCCCGAATCCACGTCATCAGCGTGGGTCATATAGTGCCCAAGCATGTGCTGTATATATACAACACTACCCTCCAGCGGCGAAGTGGCTTGCTATTACCATCATCGTATGCCATGGGATATCAATATATAATCAGAGAGCATGGTAATATATGTACCATGTTTGTCAGTATCGGAGAGACTGTGTCTTCTTTAAAATCCTCATGACTATATGCATAATGGTGCTATACTGATGTCAAAACCTTCTCTCTGAGTGATTTATTGATTTCAGATGTGATGTCGTGGCATAAAATATGTCCACGTCATTGGCACGAGTCATGTTGTGTCCATGCATACACGATCTTAGCGCAGGTCACAATACAGTGCCCGAGCATACGCGATTTTAGCGTAGGTCACATTATGCCTCTATTTATTACATCTGAGAATATCTGTTACTCATCTTTGTGAGTCTAGACAGCATTGTGCTGATTGCAATGCTTTCTCTGGTGACTTATATATCACAGATTATACCTAATGTGGTGATCAGTCCAGTGCAATATTTTGTCACCGGAATGTACAGGAATTGTGAATGATTGCAATCCAGCCGGAGGAATAATCCCAACAGCTTATTCTGTACTAATGAATTCATCGGAGTTATACTCATTTCGACGATTCAAAAACCCATGTCATTGTAGTGATGACAACTCATGTGAATATATAGGGTTTTTATTAGAATGCTTTTATGTGATGTCAACATATTATGAACAATTCACTTGCATCTCAGGACAAAGGAGTTACGCTTGGAAGGTCTTGCATGGTGGTCACCAACAGTTATCAGCTGTTATTCGGGTGCCAAATTCTGCCTTCAGCACTGGGACTATATCAACCAGTCTTACAGCGATGCACTTGTCCTTCCCACTCTTATGTACGGCTATAGTGCCAAAGTATATCAGGTGGGATATATATATATACATTATATAACTATCATCTTCTGATCCAGGATATGCAATTAAGCATGGTATCAGGTTATATGTTATGTATATAGTTCAGCATTTCAAACTTACTCGAGAATGTAAATGCTGAGCAAAAGTCAACTTATAGTCATTGGGATATAGTTTCCCATCCGAGTTTACACTTTATTAGTATGATGGTGGATTTAACGTTGTACAGATTTCAACGTTATTTGTGGATGCAGTGATTTTATCAAAAGCAATCCATCATAATCACCAGATCGGAAAAATGGATATGTGTATAATCCTATCCACCTTCTTCCCCCCTCGAGGAAGTGTGAACACATAGGCAGTCAGTTGCCTATATACCTCATAGCTTATAGCTTATAGGTTATAGCATGCAGTCCTTATAGGAAGCAGCTGTTACAGTTTTAGGGTTGTTGCCCAACACTTCTTGGGTTGTTGCCCGATATATCATCATGTCTGTGTCGAATACAGCATGATATGTTAATGCCAAACACGAAGTTTATCGAATATATAGTGGCATTTTAGGGCATGTTTGGTTACAGTGGCCCATATACCCAATAATGTGATTAGGGTGTTACATGGTATCAGTAACCCTAAAATAGGTTAAAAAAATAAGCAGTATAAATATTTTGCAAATGTTTTTAAGCAAAACTGCATTTGATACCAAACTGAATGTTATGTGGTGTTCAGAAGGTATGTTACACCCCTGACACACACATTCAATTTTTAGGGTGTTACAGGGTGTTACACGTGTTGTGTCAATCAGGGATTGTTATTCGATAGCTAAATATTCATTATAGCAAAAAAAATCAATCCCAAATTTTCAAAAGATTACACGTAGAACATTTTGACCGATTTAGTGTTACAGCCAATATGTACACCCCTACATATTCCACACCTATTACCTAGGGTGTTACACGAGATATGACATGTGTCATTATGATTTTCTCATACCTTGATAGGTATAAAATCATATTATTAAATAAAATAAGGTCCAATTTTCAAATTTCAAATTTATCGCCAAAGGATTTTACCAATTTTGGCCGTTTTTCAACATATATATGTGTATGTATATATATGTACATATCTCTGTGTATGTGGAATGTAAAGTACAGAATCACTGCAATAAACTTTACTTTTGCACATGATAAATTTCGTGGCAAATAAGTGAATTATGCTATATATCAACATCTGAGGTTGATATATTTCTGGGTTTTACTGATTTAAACCCATGGCAGCAAATGTACTTTCTGATGATATATAGAGTTATCAACTTAAGCGGAACATCCACTTTAGTGATATTTGTCAATCTATGATATGTTCTGAGCATAGGTCTGTGCTCTAAGATTTATCAAAATGATATTTCTTATTTAGAACATATCTGGACATTGCTTGATATAATCACAGCAATTTGACACAACACATTTGTATGTGTGTGCTTGTCCTCAACAACTATTATCAGATGTCATATAGTTACTGATCTGAGAGTTACATGCATTTGAACTGATCAAATCTGAATCAATTGTCATTATGCAATGTAGTTGTTGTTGTTGCTCCAGCGATGATATGTGGAATGACGAGTGGACTGCGCCCAACAGTTACCAGCTGTTGCATGGGCGCAGTATCTTGCCTTCGGGTCTGGAGATAACTCCATCCAGCCCTACAGCATGTTGGTTTATCTGTTCCCATATCTATCGCAATCACTGACACTTTACACGCACATGTGTTTGTAAAGTGGTATCTACATTATCATATATATGATAGATATTTAAATTGATCAATTCACTATGAATCAGTGAATATCAATACATACAATAATGCAGTGTGTGTGCATGTATAGTGCTTATTGATTAGCACTTTTTGTCAGTGTGTGTGTGTGTGTGTGCTCACTTTTACACACTTTGCAGTAAGATAACTTCTGGACATTACAATATTTCCAGACAGTTCATCATGCAGGATTATCAGTATACCATGCACTGAATACATCTAGCATGATATATTAAGTTTAGGAGTTATTGTAATTCCAAGATAATCTCATTTACAAAATGAGTTGCAGGATCTATTTCACATACAGTTCCGGTGAGCATCCTTTCAGTAATCCACAGTAGAACAATATGTGGTCCGAGGAGTATCTCGACTCCACCGGGTCATATTGAGCTAATTACTGTGTTAAGATTACTGAACAGGCACCTTATACTGTATGGGTTCGAATATAGTTAGCATGCACTGCAAATGAATGCTTTTGTGCATATCTAATGTATTGTGATTTGATGCCATCTATTCCAACTGTTACCGTGATCAAGTTGGATCATATAGAACATCTGTTATCATAATGCATGCACAACTTACAGTGTGGCAGTCATTCAGTATAAGATATACATATACTCAGATGCTGCAGGTAATATATGCTGTAAGTTAGTGTGTGTTCAAATAAACATTTTGCACACTATACTTCAGATAAGTATGAAATGCTAATGATTAGAAATATATATGCAGTCATCAGGACATAGTGTGAATTGCTGCAGTATAGTGATCATGCGTCCACAGCAGTATGTTGATCATGCGTCCACAGCAGTATGTTGATCATGCGCCCACAGCAGTGTGTTGATCATGCGTCCACAGCAGTATCCCTGCAAGTATACAATCATTCTGCAGAGGATATTGACGCGCGTACACATTTGTATGTCTTGCTGCGTAAAGACGCGTTAGGAATCATGCGCCCCAAAAACGTGCGTCCATTGCATCAGATGAAATCATGACAAGTGCAAATCGCGCTGACGAGCTAAAAATCATCATACGAGCAGATTATTGTGGACGGTTCGAATGGATCATTTGCGAAAATCGATGTTGCCAATTATTTCACAAAGTATATCATTGTTGCTGATGTACGTCGCATGAATGAATGCGAGCGCGCTGTTAAACGAAATTTCGTGCGTCCAGTCGCAGTTGATGTAAATCATATGCACTGACGATCATTTTACGTTCGCGCATCTGCATCTCGCATACCGTGACAATCCTGCGAATTTTGACATCATGTGTATACGATCCGTACACTGTGCGCACACCTTGTCGCTTATAGAATCAAGACGATTTCTCTGCGGATGCTGTCAGCTGCGAATATGTTCGCGATGAAAAATCCTCGCGCAATCCGTGTGCTGACGATATTCAAGCGTATATTATTCGATTTGCAGATATTCTATATCAATGCGAGCGCTGTCGCTTATGCGCCTGCAACCTGCAACCTATGAACAATACAATATATACTATGTCTGACGCTGCACTCACTTGAGTTCGCTTATCGTGCCTTGACGAGATTTAGAATACCATATGATACGGCTAGATAAACAGGCCGTGAATATATTATACAATATACAAGTTAACACTGCGTTGTTGGACGGCAACGCAAGTGTAAGATATAGCGGGTGATGAGTGCAGTCTCTGAGTGAAGATCTGCTGAAGCCCAACGCTTCCTCATCTTATACCATACGTCTCCCATCATCATAGATGGTACCGCCATTGGGTTGTGAACCCGAGACGTAGGTTGAACGACCAGTATTGTGATAACGAATAGTTCGTTCATACTGTGCATGCGTGTTCCGCACATGCTTAAGCAAAGATGGTTCTTGTTTGTTACTTCAAGATGTATCTTGCTTTGCCATCTTCGAGTTCGACGTACGAACTCTCGATGACAGGGTCATTCAAGTCTTTCCTTGAATAATGACAGATGATGTGACATTATCATCTGGCGACATGTACAGTCATGGTCGACCGTACTGACGACTGTCATTATAATATATGACACGACTCGACATGACATGACATGGTATGACATGTCTGACAGGTATGACACGTATGACATGTATGACACATATGTCATCGGTCATGACCCTGACACTATCTCACAATTCACCCTAGATTTAAACAAATTATAATCTCTCCCCCACGTGTGAAACCAAACAGATTCTTTTTACATTCGAAACTCAAAGTGATCACTCACACACTCGACGAGGGGGAGCTTGTGATATGCAATTCAGTTCCGGTGCGTGTGGCAAAACCGCGCGCGGGATATGGTATACCGTGCTTACATTATTGATTTTAAACCTATTGTTCAGCATAGTCTTTTCCAAACCTTGTTTTCCAGGCCGAGGGAATTGTTTATTTCAAGTTTTATAGCCACTTCTTGTTGATGTTCCGGAAAAATGAATTACTTCTTTCAAATTGTTTGTTTGTTTCTTAAATACTTGAATTTTGCAGGGTGGCAATAGATTTTGTGCGTGTTCATTTTTTATCTTCGACACCGGTACGAACTGAAATTTGTCTACGCGACCTCAACGAAAGTCCGCGGCAATTATAAGCGGTGAACACCTATACCTATATGTGGGCTCATAGTTAAGGAAAGGTAGCCATTATATGAACTGAAAATCTGCCTCTACGCACATGGGCTCAAAACCAGCCTGCCGGTACGCACAAGCTAATTCGGTACGGTAATCAGCCCCTATATGAGTCTACATACATTGTCACCAGAATACAATTCGGATGTTCTTCGAGTATGATAAGACCCGTACAGGACAGATACATGCAGTGTACAACATACCTAGATGAATGCAGGCAATGAAGTAGTGTGCCAAAGTCAATAATAGGTGCATAATAAATTGATGTTGCACGTTTATCGCCCGATGTGCATGTAAGTCGCGGTCCGTGTAATATCGGATGCCTCTGTTGCTTGGTGCATGCCAGTCCTTTTGTGGGAGGATGATCCACCAATGTAAGGATCTTGACAATTCGTGACAATTGTCGAAAATTCTTGACATAAACGCATGCAATGTCTAGAGCGGGGCAGTTATGGTCGCTTTATTGTCTGTCGACAATTCATGGCAACTCATGATATAAACGGATGCAGGGCCTAGAGCGGGTATGCTTTTGTCGATTAATTGTCTGTCGACAATTCATGGCAATTCATGACATAAACGGATGCAGGGCCTAAAGCGGGTATGATGGTATGGTCGCAATATGTCTGTCGACAATTCAAGATATAGCGGGTACGGTATATGCTTTTGTCGTTTTATTGTCTGTCGACACGTCATGACAATTCGTGACATATTAAACGGATGCAGGGCCTAGAGCGGGTCCGTTATGGCCGGTTTATTGTCGCCGGCAATTCATGCCAATTCGTGACATAAAGGCATAAACGGATGCGTGGTCTAGAGCGGGTATGGTATTGTCGGTTTATTGTCCGTCGACACCATGACATAAACGGATGCGGCCCTAGAGCGGGTATGGTATGGTCGCTTTATTGTTCGCAGACGCTCATGACATTCATGACATAAACGGATGCGCGTGGCCTAGAGCGGGTATGGTATGGTCGCGGCTTTATTGTCTGCCGACAATTGATGACAATTCATGACATAAACGGATGCAGTGGCATAGAGCGGATATGGTATTGGCTGCCCACGCCCCCCCGGGGAGGGCAGCACATCACATCGCAATGTCCTGGGGTCGTACACCCCGCTCGAAAACGGAGTCCTGACCATAAGGACAACGTATGGACGTCGCATGGACATCGTAACCGGACGTGCGGACAACGTATGGACCACCGTAAGGACAACGTATGGATAGCGCATGGACCTCATAATCGCACGTGCGGACACCGTATGTAATCCCGTAAGGACGGCATATGGACGACGCATGGACATCGTAAACGTGCGTGCGGACGGTATATGGACTCCCATATGGACGACGTATGGAGGACGCATGGACATCATAATCGCACGTACGGACATCGTATGGACCACCGTAAGGACAGCGTATGGATAGCGCATGGACATTATAATCGCACGTGCGGACACCGTATGTAAATCCGTAAGGATGGCATATGGACGACGCATGGACATCGTAAACGTGCGTGCGGACGGCATATGTACTCCCATATGGACAACGTATGGACGACGCATGTACATCATAATCACACGTACGGACACCGTGTGGACTACCATATGGACATCGTAAACGTGCGTGCGGACGGCATATGGACACCCATAAGGACGGTCAATAATAGATAGTCCACACGCATGGACATCGGTGTCCGTACGTGTGGATAGCTTGTGTTTATAGATATCAATGCGTATGGACGATGCAGTCCACGCGTACGGACATCGGTGTCCGTGCGCGTGGATAGCTTGTGATACACAAAATATTTACAAGGTACAGGGATACACAAAATATTTACAAAATGTTTACAAAATGTTTTCTAGCCTAGCTTTTCGACTTCTTTGCTGGCTTTTCACCTTCTTCCTTTTTTCTGTCAACGTTTCTCTTCTTTGGAATTTGGAATTTGGAATTGGGAGCGGAACCGCCCTTAACCTTCTCATCCTTCTTCCCACCCTTCTTGTCCTCCTCATCCTCGTCAGAGGTTTGCTCCTCGTCCTCGTCCTTCTTGTCGACGCCCTCGCCCCTCTCCTCATCCTCCACAGTCTCTCCGTCATTAGCAGCGGCGGGATCCTCGACAGCCTCAACAACAGCATCATTAGCATCACCATCGGCCGCGTTCTCCTCTTCAACTTCCGATTCTTGTGCATCTTGCTTCTGACACCCCCGCACGTCCTGGAACCAGTGACGGCTCGTTCCTCTCGTATGGAACTGCAAGTGAATGCAACCTAAGTAAGTGCATTAAGAGCAACGACAACAATTGACAAGCTAAATGCCACTAGAACAATACAAGCAAACACACCGTGACGGGGGGGTATCCACGGTCCCGTTCCGATACCTCAGCAGGCTCCAACTTCAGGCCGGCCAGTTTTCTCGCTGTCAGCCTCTCGGGATACAGCTTCTCCGTGTTGGCGTGCCTCAAGTAGGCCTTGTGTATCCTGCGTACATAAACCACTTGTTAGACGGCGTCCTTACGTATGTACACCGTCTTCCACCCGTATGGACGGCACAATAAATGGTGTCCACGCGTATGGACAGCGAAACAACACCACGCACACATGTACACATGGACGTTCGCGTAAGTGCAAAAGGTAAAAATGCGAACGTTGCAGGGGAAGGCAGGGAGGGAGGGAGGACTTGCCAGATAACATTTTTTCTTACTATAACTGACTGGAGGTTGTGCTCCAGCATCTCCATCGTTTTATTAGCCGTCACGGTGCGGAGTTGCTCGGCACTCACGAGCTCGTCCACCATCGACATGTGGTGGGAAAGAATCCGCTCCACGGGGTAAACCTCCCCCTTATCTGGGAGGTGAACGACGAATTCAACGTACAGCTCGTAGGTATCTTTGGGCAAAATCATTGGTTTCTCGTTCAATAAATTTCCCGGCCCGATGGCGGCGACGGTAGCCCGACCAATGACAAGGTTCGGGAGGCCAGATTTGGTGGCCTTTCCGGTGTCGTAACCGGTACCGATACGACCCACGTCCGCCTGGGGGGTGGCGAAGACGTCCACCTGGTCCCCTACGGCCAAGGGGCCCCCGAGGTTGGGGGAGTGCTTCTCTGCCTGCGGGACCGGCTCTTCGGGGACCGTCTGTTGAGGCGCTTCCACCTGGACACCGTGCGGACGACGTGTGGACTAAGTCGTTCGTACGGGCGACACACGCGTGGAAACATATAAGAAAAACAGTGAAGAACTGGCGCTCACCGGCCAAAACGTACACCCCTGTGGACAACGTGCAAACTACGTGGTTCATAAGGGTGGAAACAATCAAGCGGCACAAGTTGAAAAAAGGTTCACATAACCACGAGCTTGGACACCGTTGCGCAACGTGTGGACACCGGCGCTCACAGGCGGAAGAGCACAAAAGTTACCTTTACCTCCGGTTTCTTTTCAGGGGCTTCAGGGGCTTTGGCACCAAGCGCTGTGAAGATCTCAAAGTGCTTCCCTTCAGTGAGTGGCTTGCCAGCAGCAATTGCCAGAGCCACCTGCAGGCACGCCTCTGTCTCCTCCGGGTCCGGCGCATCCCTGTGCCCGTATACCTTGTACCCGGCCGCTGGACCCTTGTACCGGATGTGAAAACCGTCGGGGAAGTCCTGGGTGACCTTCCACTTCCAGCGACCGGGCCCCTCCGAGTTATTTTTCAAATAACTCAACCGGTTGGTGACGTATGTTTTCACCATCCGCAAGGGCACCTGCGGGTGGCGGGACTGGATATGCTTGGCGATTTTGGTGTGCTTGGCCGCCCCAATGACGGCGACCGTCCCATGGGGTATCAGGCCTTTTTCCTGCCAGTCGTCGATGACCTCCCGGGCGTCTTCCTTCATGTCATTTAAGACTTGGGCGCTTGGGTCCACCACCAACCGCGCTGTATTTGCGGCCTGCGCAGCCTCTGCAGGTTGCGCTGCACCCCCTGCCCCGGCAGCCCCTGCAAACAGCAGCATTTGCTGCTGCATGCTTTGCATCTGCTGAAACATCTGCTGCATGGTGGTGTTTGACGCGGTCGCCTCCACCAAGCTGGGCGACGCTGGTTTGGCGAGGGAGTGGGGGCGGTGGGTGGTGATTTCGGGATCTGTGTGCGTTGTCTACTGGGCTGAACTCGTCTGGCCATGTTGGGAACTTACGAAACAAAATTTTCGAGGAGGTTCGTTTGCTGGAGGACTGTGGGCGTTTGTGGGCGTTTTGGCGGCGATGGGATGAAAACGGTACTCACGGGCGTGGACAGCGCTGACTTCGTGGCGTTCATCCGTACAGTACGGGCATGAACGTATGGACGTTTGACCGTTGAGCTGGTGCATGAGACAGCGTCTTTTGAAAATGCATGTCTCAATTTATTTTTTCTCTTTCAAATTGGTATCAGAGTCCTCTCTGTAAGGGAAACGCGGTTTTATGAATGTAATTTTTGCCGTGCGGCGGTTTTTCATCATCGTGGGTGCATGGCCGAGTGGTCAAATGTTGGTAAGCCGAACGCGTTCTCGCGAGGGTGAGGGGTTCGAATCCCCTTGGAGGCATTGGCATCCACGATACCCCTTGTGTTCTAGCGATAAGAGGCGATTGCCGCCAAGGACGCCGCTAGTGCACAAGGGGTGTCGTGGGTGCCAACCCACGCCTCCATGCCATTTTCAGTTTCTGTAACTCATGGAGACCGTCCGATTAAGACGGGGGGGTTCATCTGGGCCGTCGATTGCACTGTCCGCTGGGAAACAATCCCACTGAGTGCCTGTTCTGGGGTAAATCGCAAGCAGCGAGAGGGCGTATCGGTGCGTGCCCTCATCATTGATGATGCGTGACACGTTTTTCATGCGCTAACCGGTTCCAAAAAAAACCAGGGTATGCAAACTGCACAAATATTTGAAATCCCGCCCATAGGTTCACGTCAAGGAGAAAAAAGGTGGTGCCTAAAATGTATGAAATTACCTTGCAGACTGTAACCGTACGTACACCTTTCCAGCAGATTAGCAGTAGATTCTAGCGAACCCAACGTGTAAATAAATACACGGGTCGTGTGAGCGTGACTGTGTGCCAATATAAAAAACAGCACGAGCAAAACAACATGAAAAGCGGAAGAAGACTGACGGGCGGGTGAGAAAACCCGCTGCTGTACATGCATATTGTTCACCCGTCCGTCGGTCTGCTTTAAAGAATTCCCAGAGTTCCTAAAATTTGTATCGCGAGTCAACAGTGAGTGTCACACGAGTACGAGTACGAGTATGAGTCTCGTCTACGTGGGCAACATTGGAAAAACGCATTCCTGTGTACAGATCGCGTCACGCGTCGTTTATAATATATAATTCTGGATATTTTATATCAGAAATGATCGATGATACGCGTGATGCCATACCGCGCCGCGCCGCGCGGCGAGTAGATTCTGACGCGCGGCACCCCAGCTCAGCTCAGGCGAAGTACAGTACTGGCCAGAACTGGCGAGTGGGCGCTTTTAGTCCCTAAAAGCGCCCACCTGTTGGGCAAGAAACCAGGAAAAATTAGCAAGGTCCACGCACAATAAAATTGTACTCCCTTAGGCCATGCATACCGCATTATCCAGTTATTGGTGCGCAATTTCACGCCGATATTTAGGATTTTAGGCTTTAACCCCTTAGTTGCCGGAGGAATTTCGGGGTTTTGAAAATTTTGGTTTATTTGCAATAACTTTGGCATAAGGGTCTTGCCTCAACTTTTGAAAATAGTGTCGGAAAGGTCTTCTCAAGGCGAATCACATGCAAACGTTAGAAATACATGGCACTTGATACCGATGACGTGATTGTCAACTGAAAAATGTTGATGGATGTGCACATCGTTAACAATGTAAGCCCTAATATTGACCCTATACCTCCAGGTATAATCTTACCAAGTGCTCAACATGCGGTTAGGGCTACTTATATTATTAGGGGTTTGTAACACTATGACACATGTGCCCTAAATGTGAATCATTATGGTCAAGCTAAAATAGAGTGCGTCCGGGAGAAATATTTAGAGCATCGTCGCAACATGGTTGCTCCCAAGTAAATGGCTGCACGCGGCTCGATAAGAGCTTTTCAAAACTGTCTTCAAAAGTGAATTTGAGTTATTTGTCGCCGAGAAAATCAGTTTTGAGTGTTTGATGGACATGTCCATCAGCTGGCAGCTAAGGGGTTAAACCCTAAAAACTCTGACTGCATAAGGAAACCCAACCAGCCGTATTTGGGCGTAACTTTCGCAATACTTATCCATTCGTGTTATGACCGGATGTACAATCTCAGCCTATCAGACCTGTAGTTTTCAAATATCAAACACATGAATCCGGTCAGTTTGGGTTTGTAGTTGTAACGTCATCTGTTAAGCGGTTCGCTAGCGGCGCGCGGTGCCAGAGCGCACGATATCGCATTTGGGCGTAACTTTCGCAATACTTATCCATTCGTGTCATGACCGGATGTACAATCTCAGCCTATCAGACCTGGCATTTTCAAATATCAAACGCATGAATCAGGTCAGTTTGGGTTGTAGTAGTAACGTCAGCTGTAAAGTTCGCTAGCGCGCGGTGCCAGAGCACGGTATCGCATTTGGGCGTAACTTTCGTAGTAGTACTTATCCATTCGTGTTATGAACGTACAATCATCAGACCCGGCATTTTCGAAAATTAAACACTCCGGTCAGTTTGGGTGTCTCCGCGTAAAAATAGCTAGTATACTCCATATCACATATCACATGTCCGCGATATCTAGCATCACGGTGGGAACTAGTTCGAACATGTTACCGCCTATGGCATGTAAAGCATGATATTCCTCGAAGTGTTCACATCCTAATATATATACTCATATTGAAAATATTATCGTATAAAAAAACTTCAAGGATACAATCGAAGCGGGCTCTCATGACTTCCTTATAATAATTTATCAATTGTGATATCAACGCGGGGGGTTGATGCGAACATGCTTTGGACCAACGACGCGGGGTTTATGCGGATATGTTGTGGACCCGCAAAGTGGCTGTATGCGAATAATTATGCTCTGCACTAGGCGGTTATGGGGGTTTATGCGAATATGCTGTGCACTTCTCTTCCTAGGGGCTTCAAACTTATGCTCAAATGGAATTTTAACTTATGCTCGATTAGAAACTTATGCGTGGTCATGCAAGCCATATGTGCTTATTAGAAACTTAAATGCCGGCGAACACTTACCTTCCACTTCATGTCCTTCGCTGCATGCTCATCTTTACCTCGACACCTTACACAGGAAGCACACATACATTCCCTTATTAGATAATTCTAGGATAAATTGCAAGCACTACTACCTTAAGAAATACAATCTAGTCGTCATGCTTAGATAGAAAAAATAGAGTCCTAACCGCTGGGCGCTTCTTCTAGTTCCTCGAGAGAGCTCCACCCTTTTGAAAGGGGGCGCTCGATCTGCAGGCTAAAAGTGCTCCTTAACAACAGCATTAGAAGAGCTCCATGGCTGAGTGACAAATTCTGTTGGGCGCTTCTTCTAGTTGTTCCTCGAGAGAGCTCCGCCCTTCCCAGCTCTTTTGAAAGGGGGCGCTGGATCTACAGGCTGCTAAAAGTGCTTCTCAACAACAGTAGACAACATCAAGCAGTAGGTATACACTAAAGTATACACTAAAGCATCCCATGATTTTCCCATAAAACTACGCTCCCTTAGATAAATCTAGGAAGCAATGAAACACTTATAATGAAGAAGGGAGAAAGCGCACCTTGAGCGTGTGGCATCTCAGATTCAAACTGAGACCTCCGGACCTTTCGATCTGCTGGCGCTCTATGAGCTATGAGCTCTTGAGCTAATGCCACGCTCGTCACATACACGGTTAGGGGCGTAACCCGATAGAGTTTACGCTTAAATTGAACCAAGGGAGAACAATTTTTTTGACGTGTGCGTGCGCCTTGCTACCTTTTACTGGATTTTCAAAATCGGGCGCTTTTAGGGCCTAAAAGCGCCCAGGGGCAGTGCTTGGACAAAATTGAAAGTCCTACCATCTCTTGCCATGCAACCTTAAATTTCCTTGACCTCGCAAGAGCAATCCCAATTTTCCCTCACCTTGCGCGCAAAAAGGTGGAGACATGGCAACTTACCGCCGGGCGAGTTGAAAACGCTTTTTCACTCCAGAGTTCACTCATGGCGCAGACCCTCTAAATCTAGAAATTTACTTTTCTATCACCAAGTTTCATTTATTTTCCAAGCAGTCCCTCAACAAAACGTACGTAAGTCTGCAGTGTGTATGCCGGGTAACTCTGCAGCAGACGGAGACTTTGACTACGCCGTGGGCAAACGTACGGTATCGGGTGTACAATTTGGTTGGAATAGAAAAGTGACAATCCTAGAATACAAAATTGAATTCTTAATTCTGGAATACAGATCTGCCTAAAATTTCTTCCGCCTTTCAAGAATGATATTTTCCAAAATTTCCCCCACTCGGGACTTGTGAACCACTTTGGTGAGGTGGCCTCACCAAAGTGGCTCACCAAAGTGGCTCACCAAAGTGGTTCATAAAATTCACACTGCTGTAACGCGTAATGCGCTGGGTATTCTGAATTATTTATGACGTTTTTGTATATAATTTATATTTGGGAACTACCGTTTTCCCGACACAACTGACATGGCAAGAGAAATCCAGCGCAGATGAATATGGCAGTTCGATTAAAGTATTTTTCACGGCCGAAATCGCTCGAAAACCCATGATGTGTTAAGTACGAGAGCCCGCCGTATTAAGCCCCCCTTAAATATTCTCTTTTCGTGATTATTACTGGTCATACGAGCCTGGAAAGGTCCAACGTCCAACTCTATAGCCGATGTGGCGCAACATCATTCACGTCTTGGATACATTACGTGATTCATTAGACGGGCGAAATTCGGAACTATAATCTCATTCATCTGAACCGTGCACTGAAAATGTAGTAATACGTCTGCATTTAATCGTGCGTCCCCGCGAAAAAGTCGAAGTGGGGTACGCCACATTTCTTGGGTGGCATATGACTGCTTTTTTGTACGGTATGTCATTTTGAGACGCACAAGATTTGGTTTGGTTTTTGACAGATTCACCTCTCGCATACGGCATACGTATGATACTCGCAGTGTCACTGTCCCATTTTACAGCAGATGTCGCTTTGAGCATTTTGCGATGTACAGATGTTATTTGTTAACTATGCAATTTCAACTTAACGCGGAACGCTCTCTCTCTCGCAGTGAGACCCCGTACAGCCAGGCGAAGATTTTTAAGAGTACCTGTTCATCTAAGTAAAATTTTCCTATCTAATATCATCACATATTTCTACTGAGTCAGGGGGTATTCGCTTCGCAAAGAATGATGGGCCCTTTCACTACTTTTGGAAGTCGCGAAAATCCTAAGATCCCGCTCAACATACCCACATGACCGCGCCGGCCCTTAACGAGAATTGTGGTTGGCCATTCAGACCGTACGAATTAACATTGAAAGATAACATACATGAGATAATATTTTGGTAAGCCGTTCCCTCATCCGCAGCGCATACTTGCTTGCAAGCGAGCGCGCAGATGAGGGACGAAACCCTAGCGGAAACGTGGACGCGGTTGACATCCGCGTTTTTGCTAGGGCTGACAGCGCGCTGTCAAATGCTCAAAACGTGTTCGTTATGCGAATATGATATGTGTGGTACGCTTGTGCTATGCATTGTGCTTTCATGCGGTGCGTATGTCGAGCCGTTCACTCGATGCGTGTCCAATGACCCCCTCCCTTGCGCGGCGTTCCAGAGCCCAGATTATGCACGGATCTCGCGCGCGCAAAAAACATGTTGTTCCTAACACACCTAAAAATAAGTATGCAAAGTTTCGATGCTTGCGGTGTATTGCTCAGACCTCTACATCAAGCTGCTGGACAGTGACTTACGGGTCCGTAAGTCACTGTCCAGCAGCTTGAGGTGAAGGTCTGAGCGAGAACAGGTGAGCGGATTATGTTTTGTTCGACGTGAGCACGTGACGGAGGCTAGACACGTCATCATACCACGGATATGCGAATGGAAAATATAAAAATTGAATTTCACCAACAAATATTTTAGTGAATATAAAGCTTTGGTATATTCACTACATCGCGGCCAGATTATTGGCTGAAAAAAAAAAGATTCCCACACGACTTGTATTTATTGGTCATAGAGACCACAGGCTTTCGCTGGAAGCGCTTTCGCGTTTTTTGCTCTTTTTCCGCATTTCCTAATATACAATATTTCCAATATTTCCCGATATACATATATCCCTTTGGCATCATTGTTATAATAATTTTTCGAGGGACGGTATAACATTTGCAGTCTGCATTTTAAAAATAAAATTTTAATTTTCTGTTCTAGGATTGTCACTTTTCTATTCCAAAATAATAATATTCCGGTACGGTATCGGGTATGTTCAAAGCACATATGTGACACTGCATGGGATTTTAAACGTGTTTTCTCATGTAATATGTACATAGCCCCTCTCTCGTAAACATGCCGCATGAAACCTCCGCGCGTCCAACTTTCATCGATTTCATCTTCGATCGAATTGCGCAGGGAGGACGACTCACATTCGTCTCTCGTTAGTGTCATGTCACATCATTCTCTGATCGAGTGAGGCTCCGTGTCGCGACCCCGCATCGTGTGACCCCTGTATTCATCGTGACTTGCATACGCATGCGAGAGTTCATCCGCGGAGCTCAAATTCCATCAAGTCTTCATGCTTTATATGATATGTGCATAATTTGCTCAGATTTCATGTTTGGTAGGTTTCCCGGCGTGTCATGCATGTGCCGTATGCTGATGTGGATATCCATAACCTGCGAGTATTCAGTACCATGACGCAAGCCATGATTATGCGACGTCCAACGTGCAGCACCAATTTCCGATTTATATACGATCTCCACCGATTGGATACCATTCCCGGTTTTTTTTTTAATGATATTACCGTAAACGTGACACCTCCTGCCAGTCAGCGTACTCGTGCGTCTTCCATAATCAGTTAGGATATATCACGGGTAATAACGTTAACGTGGTGCATGCCACATTCACTGTATTGTTATACCAAAAATGCGGCCTGCATTGATTATACGACTGATGGCGAATCTTGTCATCTGATTCAGAAAATACACTCTGTGTCATTTATATTCTATTTACACACCCTTTTGGTCTGCGTCCAATATGCTGAAGTGGACCGATCTATGTAATTATATCAAATTTCGAATCAAATTTCGAATCCCTGCTCTGGCCAGGTGCCACTGACATATATTCTATCTGCTAACCACTCGCTGGCATCGGTACACCTCCTTCATAACGGAGGTGGTGTGTTAGGTATAGCCCAGGCAGCCCTCCCGAGAGTCTCGGTGTAGGCCCCTAGTTATACCCCTACCCGAGTCCGTACTGACTCGGGTACCGCTGCCCGTGTGTGCCACAGTTGTGTCACATGCAGTTAGGTTCCGTTAGAGTTTTTGGATTATAGGTTTCAGTAATCATTATATATCGTATCTATTAATATTCTGATATATAGTCAACCTATTCTGGCTCACTCCGAATATACCTGCCTCTGGTATATTCACTATGACATAAACGGATGCAGGGCCAATATCGGTTATTGTTAAAGCTTACACTGCGGTACCTTACAACACTTCGATGATATGTGATATTTGCGGAGAGTTTTGTACGGACTGTGCGGTGCTGCCACAATGGCCACTCTCTTTTATAGACATCTCGCCTCCATCATATGGACACGCCTGTCGAGGTTGTGAACCTCAGCGAGAGTCTATGCGCGACGACGTTGGTATGCATTGTACATTGGATACCATCGACACTTTCACATACTTGTTTATGGTATGCTAGCGTAAGTAGCAAGCAAGCATGGAACGACTGTCGTCGTACATACATCGTACTTGCTTGACACTTCCGCGTCAATGATGCTATGTCTCCTCATAGCATTGAGTATGTCTCGTACGTCATGCGATCGTACTCGACTAACGTTATCATGACTGCCATATAATAACTATGATAGCGCAGTCTGTCGTGACTAATTACTGACGACTGATGACTGGCAACTGATGACCTTCGGTCAATCAGACCCTAACAGTTATGGTAGTGTCGGTTTATTGTCTTTCGACAATTCATGACAATTCATGACAATTCATGACATAAACAGATGCAGGGCCTAGAGCGGGCATGGTATTGTCGTTTTATTGTCTGTCGATAATTCATGACAATTCATGACATAAACGGATGCAGGGCCTAGAGCGGGTATGCTTTTGTCGTTTTATTGTCTGTCGACAATTCATGACAATTCACGACATAAACGGGTGCGCAGGGCCTAGAGTGGGTATGGTGTGGTCGTTTTAATGTCTGTCGACAATTCATGCCAATCCATGACAATTCATGACAATTCATGACACAAATGGATGCAGAGTCTAGAGCGGGTATGGTATTGTCGTTTTATTGTCTGTCGGCAATTCATAACAATTCATGACATACACGGATGCAGGGCCTAGAGCGGGTCTGTTATGGTTGCTTTATTGTCTGTCGATAATTCATGACACAACCCGATGCAATGCCCCTCCAAAACGGTTATGATATTGTCGATTTATTGTCTGTCGACAATGCATGACAATTCATGACATAAACGGATGCAGTGCCCCGTCCCCCCGAGCGGGCATGGTATTGTCGTTTAATTGTCTGTCGACAATTCATGACAATTCGTGACATAAACGGATGCAGTGCTTGTAGCGGGACTCTTATTGTCGGTTTATTGGCAGCCGCCAATTCATGACATAAACGGATGCAATGCCCCGCTCCCCAGAGCGCGTATCTTATAGTCCTTGGGAAATGATAAAAATGCGCGATTTTGAACCCTAAACGCCCTGATTCGGGCCATAATAACCTTTTATTGACACGAGGTCACAATGTGGGCACATCAAAAATCGATTATTCACCACCATTCAAACCGCTACAAGTACAAATGACGATGGACATTTAGCATGCTGGAAATATCCAAAATCAAAATGGTGGCATGCTTAAAATGGTCCAATATCTTTTGGTATTTTCAGCATATATGAGTCGTGGAAGCATCATATCGAGATAGATGATATACAATTTCATGTACCACAGCAACTGAAAGCTGGTAGGAGTACACGCAGATACTGACCAAATGCATTTGTAGTAGCATGCACATACCGCACCGGACACATGCACGTTGTGAATACCCACAGCACAACGTTTTCTTATAGAAATCGAGATATACACTGATAAAAGGGCTCGATATGCAAAAATGTGAAATATATAATTATAGTAGGCGTCAAGCGACCCTTAAACAAGGAGGTGGCGAAAAATACATATAGCCACTATTCTAATAGAGAGTGCAGCTACACCGATATTAAGTTTGAGAGTGAACATACCTTACCGGGCTTTCAAATCCTCTTCTTCAGAGAAAATTTGCCCTATCTATTTATGATACATTGCACCATATTCCCAGAACCAAACCAGGTGGTGATGGCAAGGTGAGAAGTACTTGTTGGGCCTTCTGGCGATAACGACAAGCATCCGCTTGACGAGCATAGCTCGGTTCCATAGCAGTATGCGCCAAGGAAGTAGCGCAAGTCATTAGGACTCCACTAACGAAGGGTTCCCCCGGGTAACCCAGAACACGTCGCTACGGTAGCGGCCCCT
The DNA here is from genome assembly GCA_001247695.2 of Cymbomonas tetramitiformis. NCBI lineage: Eukaryota > Viridiplantae > Chlorophyta > Pyramimonadophyceae > Pyramimonadales > Pyramimonadaceae > Cymbomonas > Cymbomonas tetramitiformis. Next base: position 18,812 of record LGRX02034371.1, on the reverse strand, counting down.
GCCGTAAGGGTTTTTGCTCAGCCCCATACCCTGATACCGAGTCACTGCTTCAATGGCACTCATACCGCCACAGGCATACATTGCGCTGGAACCAATGTTGTCACGTATAGCAGGAAGCTTGTCAGGTGCCGCAACAGAGGCCTGCGCATTAGCCCCACAACGCAGCTGGATGTAAGGCACAGAAGAAACGGCAACTTATGTCAAAATAAACGCCACGGCTTGCCTCTGTGACTTTATGGTCCGGGAACACAACAGCAACACCTACGAGCCGTCCTCCGCCTTGCCTCTCTCTGACTCTCAGGTCTGGCCTCATGTCAGCAGCACCTAGGAACTGTCGTGTGCCTCGCCTCTCTGACTCTCGGGTCTGGTCACAACACATAGGAACTAGAATTTGCCTCGTCTCTGTGACAATCGAGTCTTGTCACACGTCAGCAGTACGCGGGACATAGACTCTGTCTCGCCTCTGTGACACTAGGGTCTTGTCACACGTTAGCAGCAGGTGGTAACGAGACTGCTCGTCTCTCTGGCACTAGGGGTGTGTCACTCATTACCAGCACGTGGAAACTACATCCCGCCTCGTTTCCCTAACACTAGGGTCTCGTCACACGTTAGCATTTACGTGGCACCTAAATTCCGCCTCGTCTCTGTGACACTAGGGCTTTTTCACACCTCAACAACATAAAAAAATAGAATTGTCTCTGCCACATAGGGACGTGCCACAAGTCAGCAACACATGTGGCGTACACTCCGCTTCCTCTCTGTGATACTAGGGCCTTATGACCCGCGAGCAGCACGTGGTACCTAGAATCCGCCTCGTCTCTGCGACACTGGGGCCTTGTCACACGTTAGCAACATCTGTAAAATAGCTGGCCGCCGCCGACTCTTCTGCGCTAGCCTTAGCCTGATCTGCGCTGGCCTCCGCCTTCTGAGCTGGCCTCCTTCCCTGCCTTGTTTTGGCGAAGTTGCATGGGCGTTGCATTGAAAGCCATATCCCCGAGGCTTCCGAAAGTCCATTTCAATCCTCGGGACGATTTTTGCGCACCTTTGAATCCTCAGTTTTTTCTACTTGCGCTTGCCGGCGTTCCTCGCTACTCGTTTCGACTGACAGGCAGTACCAAAGAACTTGGTCAGGACACTCCACAGTGAGTTTGTTCTCCCCGTGAAAGCGCTCAGTGTTCTCCAAGTTACGCAGAGGCGCAGTGGGTAGCGCCTTGTCCAGCGCAAATAGACAGAGCAGGTTGCAATCCTGTGTTCTTCTCAAGCTAGGAGGAAATACCGTGTTTACCCTTCAGCCTGCCTTGATCGGCGCTCTGCCTTGCGTGTTTAGGTTTTCTGCGAGGGCATGCATACTGCTTAGACCGGGGACTGCTGACACGAAATGGCACAGACGCGTGGGCGGTAGAAGCCCCTTAATGGAATGCACTGCAAGAAGGAGCAGGAATCATGGGTATCGCCCCAGAAAGGAAGGATCTAGAATATCAATAAAGGAGTGAGGGCTCACGGATAGAAGGGAGGGCGCACCGCGGTACGCTATGTTTTCCATGGGTTGCGACTGCAGGAAGAGGGGCCACCTTTGTCGGAGCACGTGCGACCTTTCCTCCTTTTGAGGGGATTTCGGGGAATGCGGGAGCCTGCGGAGGTCATCCACATAAAAATCACGCTGTTCAACGGCCCATAAGTGTTGTTTGCGAGCGAATTTGAAAGCGAAAACTTAGGGCTCGTTGATGTGGGGCGTAGGGTTACGAACCCGGAAATAATCAGGCTGGCGCGCGGAGGCGTATAGAAACGCGTTTGAATGGCAAAGTGAAGAATTTACGTGTTGCAGTTTTTACGAGGAAGGTCGACAATGTTACGGGTTCGTCAACTCAGGAAAGCGACGTCACCTTCGGTCCATCCCCCCCCTGCTTTCTAAGCTTCCGATCGTTCGCGGTGACTTTGTCCTTCGATGATGGTTGATGGGCGGTCCCTTTGCGACAGGGTACTCTGCCGTCGAAAGTGTTGCTGCCAGTAGGACACACGTTTCGAAAACGTCAGTTTTCAAACGGCACGCAACGGTGGATATGCAGACTTGCATGTGCTCCTAACGCGCTTTTGGATGGATAGCAACGTAATGTGCCAAACTATTTGTTCGAATGGTCGCATGAATGCCTACCTCACTTCTTCGGATTTTGGCACAGTATTCAAAAGGTCTTCTGTGAGTGAAATTGGGTGACGCAGGTCTTGAGCTTGCTGGAACAAAAGGGAACTCAGGGAACTGAGCATCTCGTTTAGCACAAGAGAGGCGGGCTAGACGCTCGACAGCTTAAAACAGTTGGTATTATCTGTTATTTAAGAGATAATTACTTTTTATGCAATTTTTCTATTGAAGTAAATCATGCCCTTTCTTTCTCCCAGACGACCTAAAAAAAACTAAGGGACCGGATGTTCCTATTTGCTGCGCACGTGTTGTGAGGTTCAGGTTGTTACACTCGTTGATGAGAACAGTTGCACCTTTACTTACGTTAGTTAGGGCCATAGAATCAAGAATGTAAACACTTGCCCCTCCCTCTCGTCTGGCGTGGGTTCAGGGTTGTTACTTGTGTCACTCGACTGTTCGTGTTGATCCTTCGCTTGGCATTCTCCCATCACGGCGATGACGATGACGCGTCATCAGGAAGCCAGATCGTTTCTGAATGGCTTGTTGAGACGTTACCCGGTATTTTACCGAGGAAATTACCTCTGTACTGTACTGTCGGTTTTCTGTACTGTACTGTCGATTTTGGGGAATTATGTGCCGACGTGGCAGCCGTGCGACAGTACAGTACAGCCCGAAGGTTTAATAAGCGAAATATGACGAAAGACAGACGAGAGAGGGGCATGCAGTATTTTCCACCACGTTTTGTACTATCGTCTGTACTGTCGTATACTGTCGACGGTACTGTAGTCTGTACTGTCGGCTGTACTCAATACTGTCGTGTGTACTGTAGCATGTACCGACCGTTCCGCACCATACTTAATTTCATTTTGGCGACATCCACGCCTCTGCCTCTATACTGTCGTCCTTTTTGTCTGTATTATACTGTCGTCGACGAAAAACGGTGGACCTCCAACCAGAGACGCGGAAATTGACATGCTGTCACGGACGCAGTACAAAGACGAGACAGTACAGACCAAACGACAGTACAGTACAGAGGTAATTTCCTCGGTAAAATTACGGGTTAGACGCTTGAAACGCTTGTGATCGCTTGAGAACACTTCTGTCGCCCGCAAGATTAAGTTCGCGCGATAACATTCAAATTTCGACACTATATATAGAATATATACTAGTGCTATCTTAATCTGACGGTTTATATATTGTGTTTTTGGCATCTAAACGGTCAAAATTAGGAATTTCGCAATAGGAAAAAATCTGCTCGATTATATAGCCCTTTTTTTGACTCGAAATAGCTAATGTCGGCTGAATCTCTAGGCCGATAGCCATAAGTGTGAGACTGAGTGTCGAGTGTGAGTGTCGAGTGTGTGTCCCTTTTCCAAAACGAAAAGTGAAATTACGTGTGTCCACGCTGTTGAGCTGTAATTAGTAGACACGACTAGAGCTCAACTCTCCTCTCGTCTGAAAACGTGAAGAGCAGCACGCAGACGATACGCAAACAGTGATAGATTCAGATAGTGATGGTCCAAAAGTTTATGAGACAATAGTCACTCATGAACGCAGAGAGTGTGTGGGCATCGCTGTCAATAATCATCCATCAGATTTTCAACTGATTGACTGTGGTTCCACCCACATAGATAGTGGAACTTTGAATCACGCCATTTGACGCACCGCACAGATTTATTTCAAGGTGTATGTGCACGGGAGTGCATATCTCTTCATTCGATCAGAACATCATATCCCACGTAGCTTTTTCACTGGGTTCAAGATTCGCAACTGCAGAGATAGTGTTCAGTGCTGGTTTTCGTTGGGACAGCTAGCTGAGAAGACAGCATGAACTTTCGTTTGAAACTGGCGAGGATTGTGCAACGTTTCGCCTGAGTCTCGCCCTCTCGCAACAACTGCATTCACCAAACATCAAGCCATCTTTCGTGGCAAGGCTCGCGGCAACCTTCTCGAGTGTTTCGACGTTTTTGGCGACACGCATGTGGCATGTGACTCCGGTTTTCAAGACTTTGCACCGCGTCAAGAAATCCGAAACCCTCACCTTCAGTCTCTTCATACATAGTTGAAAACCAACACTTTGGGCTGCGGCTGTAATAACGATTCGGTTTTGGCGCGGGGCGCGATCCTCGGAACTGAAGCAGTGAGCGCACCCAGTATGGCTTATTCCAGGCACGGTCGTCATCGCATGTAATGGCTGCTCCATTGATGATCGAGTTTTAACGTGTTGCGCCGCTTTACTCGCCTGCCCTCCACATTCAAGCATATAGTAGTATTCCAGCGCACACTATGGGCAGTTCCAGAGTCAAATATTGGGCCAACGATGTCTTGGGCTTGCACGAGTTAATCGAGGACGGCTTCTATGACCCCGGCAACTCTTTTCGGAAGGTGTGCCAGTGTTTCTCACCGCCTTTGATGCCGTTTTCAGCGCCATAACCCCCGCCGCTTGAAGTGCCGATTTGAGCGTCGGTTCGCCTGCGCCCTCCGACGCGCTGATTGCCGACTTGCACGCCTGTGCGCCGATGTTCCTCACCGCCTCGAACGCCGCCGCCTTGAGCGTGTTTGCGTCCTCTGCTGCTTTGAACCCCGGCGCTCCAGTGCCGCTCGCCGCCCGGAACACCGCTTGGGTGCCTGTCCTCGCCTCGCCTCCTCTGCGCCAACGCAAGCTGCTTACGGCGTGAAGTGGTCGAGTGAGAGACGCGAGTTCACGCGGCTCTCGAAGAGGTTATTTGACGTGATAGCAAGCTGATTCCGATCGAATCCAATGCGGACTGCACCTGTTACAGGAAATGATACACCGTCACGTGTGTAAAAAACACGACTCCGCAGTCCAACGCATCCTCCGAGTGATTCTCCGGCGCTTGCGATCTCCCAAAAGCATAGCCATGCGGCAGCCCGGATATGGCAGCGCGGGCTCGAGCCCGAGTCTCGCAACTCGATTGTTGCAGTGGAGTTTGAGCGCTGGCTTCGCAGATCGACGCTGCCAGGGCGTGACACGCGTCGACGCTGCCAGGACGTGACACACGGACGTGCCACACGGACGTGACACGCGGAGGTTGGGCCTGGCCGCTGGGTGGTTGGGGCACAGGCCGGCGAGGAGTTCCCGGCCCTGCAACGCGGGCTCAAGGTAGCGCCGCGCACCCTCCCCAGCGCGGCTTGCAAGCTTTAAGCCTCGCGGGTGCTAAATCTGGGAGGTTGCAAGCTGCGCGGGGTGTACGCGTGTGGCCGAACACAGAGGCGCGGATCTGCTCTGCACCTGCCGACTGTATAACACAGAGGCAAAGTGTCTGCGAATTTCAACGCGGCAAAGCAGGTCGGCCACGGCACGAGCTGCTGTACATGATCTGAGACCCCTTTTTGCGTGTGGGCGGCCTCCTCGCCACAGAGCAAGCTTGAGGGGAGGGAGACGATCCTCGTGGACGAAGGCAAGGACGGAGAGCTGGCGAGTTTCTTGGCGCATCTGCGGCAGGAGGTTCTGGGGAGACGAAGTATTGCCCCCTGTGCCACACGGGCTGTGGCCGCCGCCGGCTACACACTGCTTTCCCAAAGTCTCCGGCAGCCACAGCTTTGGCCGCCGCCGGCTACACACTGCTTTTCCAAAGTCTCCGGCAGCCACAGCTTTGGCCGCCGCCGGCTACACACTGCTTTCCCAAAGTCTCCGGCAGCCACAGCCTTTCCAACCCTTAGGAGTCCCTGATGCGCTTGAAGCACTGTGACTGTCTCTGGCGTTGGCGACTGTCACGGTCACTGGCGGCGTTGCAACCTCCTTTCAAGATTAAAGGTGCTAGGTGTAATTTTTGACACTCATGGTTCGGGTGCGCTACTGTGCCAGCCGCCGCCTGTATGTGTTTGTTCCTATGCCAAGTTCGGCTCCGACCTCGTCACAACTGCACTCCGTACTATCTTGTTCAAGCGATGCCCATGACTGCTGTCCTGAATGCACAGCACATTTTCTTTGGGGCCAGGTGCTGGGGAGGTGTTGAGGATGCTGAGTGAGGAAGTGGCAGCACGCATGGGCGGCTCTGATCCAAAGATCGCTCGCAAAACCAGCCGCCACCTGAAGACGGTGAGTTCACGCCCTTGACAAACAGCAGGAACGTGCGACAGTTTTGGCCAATCGGAGAAGATCGGCAAGCAAACGGGACAAACAGGAAAGGCCTCCTGCTGTATCTTTTTCATGACCTCCAAGATGCCGCTGCTACCATTGCGGGCCCAACAATCTTCTCCGAGTTGCAGTGAGATGGAATGGCTGCCACGTGGACGCAGCTCAAGAAGGACCAGGGCCACAAGATCATTATGATCGGCGACATCCGATTTGGAGTTTGCCGGCACCGTTGCCTGCTGTTCAAGGTGACTGCTTTCTGCGCCGGTACGCTGTGCGGGTCAGAGTCCCTCTCGAGCTGTAAGCGGGTCTCACTCGGAGGGCTGATAATCATCTGAAGCATAAGCATCATCAGAGAGTAATCCCAAAAGAGAAGGAAAAAAGGGTTTTAGGGTTTTAGGTCGGTGGTGGGGGGAGGGTTTACCAGGTGTGCTGCGAGCGGGTCACCTCCGTGCGCTGCACTTTGGAGCGCCCATCGAACGGCCGTGATCTACTGCACGGGACACATGCGTGGAATGTGGTGGAGATCCCGCGCAGCAGCGGGCCCGTGCGGGCGGTGTGCGACCTTATGGAGGCCCCAGGGCTGCTGCTGGATGCCTCCCACCACAGGACACTTGTGCAGTGCGCCCCGCCTCGGTCTCTCTGTCTCTCTCACCTCACCTCGTCTCCGCAAGAACACGCGCCATGCGAAGTGGCGCCGACCAATGTGTCGATGCTCGGTGAGATGTCTCCTGCACGCTCTTCAGTGAGAACATGCGCTGTCCGGCGGCCTGGGGTAAAAAAAACACGTGGGTGCACGTGGACCACGTGGCCTGTCTCTGAGCGCAGCGCACGCGGGGGCGCAGAGACTGGCACGAGTACGGCCTTTTTGGAGGGGAGCTTCCCGAGGATGCGTTTGTTAACAAGGTGCGATGCGAGCGCCCTGCAGCCTCTCCCGAGGCCTCCGGAGCGCCCCGCAGCCTCTCCCCAAGCCTCCGGAGCGCCCTGCAGCCTCTCCCCAGGCCTCCGGAGCGCCCTGCAGCCTCTCCCCAGGCCTCCGGAGCGCCCCGCAGCCTCTCCCCAGGCCTCCGGAGCGCCCCGCCTCCGGAGCGCCCTGCAGCCTCTCCCCAGGCCTCCGGAGCGCCCCGCAGCCTCTCCCCAGGCCTCCGGAGCGCCCTGCAGCCTCTCCCCAAGCCTCCGGAGCGCCCTGCAGCCTGTTTGCTCTCTGGTAAGGTTTCTTAGGTGGTCTCTGGCCTTCTGTCCCATGTGTGTCTCATGCTGTATCGCGTGAATAATATATATTCCACGTGGCATGGACTCTTCAGAGACGTCATGCAATCTGCGGCTGGTGCTCCACCCACCCCCATTTCCCGAACCCGGGTATGACTGCCGTGAGATGCGGGGGGGGAGGGGTGGGGGTAGGAGGGGTTACGACAGAATGTCCAAGGTGAGCCTCCTCCTGTCCTGCTGCTGGGAAGCCTTCAGGGTGTCCTCGGATGCGGGTGTCCATGGAGCGCTCCATGACCCCGGTCCGTGGTAGACCACGCGGGTCTCGATCGTGCCACACACCTCTGCTTGCCGCGCCACCATCGCAGTGCGCTGGCGGCGCACATTGCTTGAGAGCAGCGTGGTTGGGGCGAAACCCTGGCTTTATCATGCGCGGTGGCCAATCAAAATTATAACGCCGCATCACCTTCATCCCCGCCCCCTGCGCGTGTCCAAACGGCGGCGCCATGTCACCCACCACCCTTGGTATAGGTGGTTTGTGAGCAGCGGCACATATGCCATGGAAGGAGCGCTGGTGGGGGCGACCTGACATGGTTTGTGATCGGCGCGCAGAAAAGAAGCTGGCTTTCCCGAACCCAAACAGGCCGCCGCCGTTATCATACACGCCCAAGGACTATCCCAAGCTCTGCCTCGCCGGGGCTGCAGGCGGGGACTTCCCCCTGCTGCTTGGGCTCACCAGCCCGACAAGGAGCCCCAAAAGCCCGACTGGGAAGCTTCCTAATGGCTTCTCGGACCGGCCCGGCAGTGCACCTTCAGCCCGGAGGAGCCCTACAGACCACAAGCCTGCATCCCCACTTCCGAGCCCCAGCGGAGGCGGCCAAAGAGGTGATCAGGCAGAAGAAGGAAGCTCCCAAGTGGTCGAGGCCCGAAACAAGCAATCACGAGAGGCGTACCAGGACCGGGCAGCCGCTTTGCTGGAGAAGATGCCGGAGGGTTTAAGGAGCTCCTTGGCGAACGTGCTGCACCCTGGTGCGGCTCCAGCCGTGTGCCCTTAGCGCTTGGCCCGTGCTGAAGGCGGACCGGTGCCAACCGGCCGTGGCCATTGCATAGGATCTTCCAAGCGGATCTGGAATGCTAAGGGGGCCTCTGATGGTGGAATCAAGCAGAAGGTGTGTGTGTTTGTATTTATGTCCAGTGCCTTGAGGCTTTTTCACCTGCCGGGGGACTGGTGGTTGACAGCCACGTTATGGGGTGCTGACATCTCGTTGTGAACGGGGACGGCCACTGGAATGATTTGGATGATGGGATGTGGCTGTCCCTGTGGTACCCTTCTGACGGGTACTGCCTCTTTGAGGGCGTCGGGGATTCGTCTGCGGCTGGCTCTATTTATGTCCAGTGCCTTGGGGCTTTTTCACCTGCCGGGGGACTGGTGGTTGACAGCCACTTTATGGGGTACTGGCGGATCGCTGTGAACGGGGACGGCCACTGGAATGATTTGGATGATGGGATGTGGCTGTCCCTGTGGTACCCTTCTGGCGGGTACTGCCTCTTTGAGGGCGTCGGAGATTCGTCTGCGGCTGGCTCTATTTATGTCCAGTGCCTTGGGGCTTTTTCACCTGCCGGGGGACTGGTGGTTGACAGCCACTTTATGGGGTACTGGCGGATCGCTGTGAACGGGGACGGCCACTGGAATGATTTGGATGATGGGATGTGGCTGTCCCTGTGGTACCCTTCTGGCGGGTACTGCCTCTTTGAGGGCGTCGGGGATTCGTCTGCGGCTGGCTCTATTTATGTCCAGTGCCTTGGGGCTTTTTCACCTGCCGGGGGACTGGTGATCGACACCCACTTTATGGGGTACTGGCATCTCGTTGTGAACGGGGACGGCCACTGGAATGATTTGGATGATGGGATGTGGCTGTCCCTGTGGTACCCTTCTGATGGGTACTGCCTCTTTGAGTGCGTCGGGGATTCGTCTACGGCTCGCTTTTTGGGAGTGTCTTGGATTCGTCTGACGCTAGCTCCCTCTCCGTGTACAGTGCTCATGGTTATTACACATGCCGGGGGACTTGTGTTCTTTGACCTTGATATGAAGTACTGGCGGATCGCTGTGAACGGGGACGGCCGCCGGGTGGAAGTGGGTTTTGGGAGGCGGTTATCCCTGTGGTGCCATTCTGGCGGGCACTGCCTCTTGGAGAGCTCGGTAGATTCGTCTGTCGTGCTGCGAGGAGAGGCAGAAGGTGGTGATGTACACCTTCTGTGTTTTCCCTTGAATTTTGTGGGGAGCACTTAGGTGCCCGCATGTTTCCTTTTTTTGACATGGGGTGTCCATGCTGTGTGGTGTGACTGCATTCATGACATAACCATGGACCAACAGGTCCCATCCATCGACCGGGAGCCACTGGGGGGCATGCCAGCAGGGTCCGCTTACTCCGTAACCCAGAGACCAACAGTTGTTTGGCGACGATCGGTCACATCGTATCATCTTTCCATGCTGCTTTGCATTTGGGTTGGGAATATGTATGCGTTTGTGGTATCTTGTCACGGCCCCGCCCTGCTCTTGATTTGCTTTTCACATCCACTGGGATGATGATGGGCTGGCTTTTGTTGGCCGATCTCATGCCGTTCAGTGTGTGTGTTTTGGGAGGCGGTTATCCCTGTGATGCCATTCTGGCGGGCACTGCCTCTTGGAGAGCTCGGTGGATTCGTCTGCCTTTGCTGCAAGGAGAGGCGGAGGATGGTGAAGTCCGCCTTCTGTGTTTTCCCTTGAATTTTGCGGGGAGCACTTAGGTGCCCGCATGTTTTCATTTTTTGACATGCGGTGTCCATGCTGTGTGGTGTGTCGCATTCATGGCATAACCATGGACCAACGGGTCCCATCCATCGACCGTGAGCCACTGGGGGGCATGCCAGCAGGGTCCGCTTACTCCGTAATCCTGGGACCAACAATTGTTGGGCGATGATCGGTCACATCGTATCATCTTTCCATGCTGCTTTGCATCTGGGTTGGGAATATGTATGAGTTTGTGGTATCTTGTCACGGCCCCGCCCTGCTCTTGATTTGCTTCTCACATCCACTGGGATGATGGTGGGCTGGCTTTTGTTGGCCGATCTCATGCCGTTCAGTGTGTGTGTGGGGGGGATAAGGAGATAACCGGGGGGAACCGCTGTTGTCTACAGACTCACCACGTTTGCACGTCTCTCCTCTTGGAAGATACAGGAGATGGAGCTGAGATCTCGGCGGGTGTGGGGTTGTGTATGCAGACGGGAGGCGGGGCAAGTCGCCTCCTCCTTCACCGTCCGATGGCCAGGTGGATCGCGTCTCAGGAACTAGCGCCGCGGAGGCACTCACTGTACCGGCGGAATTGGGTGGCGCCGCCATTCCTGAGGGCACTCAGACTGCGTCTCCGGCTCGGAGCATCCCGGGGAGGCCCACAACGAGTCCGGCTCGGACTCAAAGGAACGCTGCGAAGACGAGGCAGGGCTCCCGTGGCGTGGCAGCCCCGGACAGAAAGAGGGCAGTCGGGTGAGGAGCTATCCTCCCCCCCCAAACCTGGGAGGATGCATGCAGAGAAAAGCCTGGCAACCTCCAGAGGCATCGGACGGTACTGCGCAATCCATGTGTGGGAATCTGGCGGCGCTGTGAAAACCCTAATGTGCAGCGATCGGACGGTGCTATGTAATCTGGACTGAGGAGTCACGCCGAGACGCTGACACTGCAAGACCCGAAGCGCCATCCTGCGGTGGCTCTGCGGAGAGCCGTTGTGAGGGCTCTCCTCGGAGGCGCGGGTTGGTGGACAGGTCCGACAAGGAGCGCACGAGGCGCTCTTCACCCTCGAAGGAATGCGAGGGCATGCGGGCGACCCCGAGGATACCCTCACCGGTCAATCTCTCAGCGCGACGCGACACTGCGGAGCTGCGGTGCGTGGCGATATGGGGGAGGCATGCGCGGGTTGCACCCACGTCATCAAGCATGGATGCCTTGGACATAGAGCATCTGTGTATGCGATGACGTGGGAAGGGCGTGGAGCTGACCAATTCAAAGTGTATAACAGAGAAGTATGTGTGATTACGGGTCTGGATTGAGTCGCGATCACTCAGCTCCCGGGTCGACTTCGAGGACCGTGGGAGGGGGGCTCGCCTCGGCAATCGGCAGTCAGCGCTGTCCGCTCCATACTGGTTTCCAAGCAGGCATGCGCGGTCCAGGTTGCTGATGTGTCACCACGGCTCGGCCCAGGGCCTTGGTGTTGGCTGCGCTGCCCGGGAGGAGGGTGCTGCAAGGAGGTGACGCGCGCTGACGGGGCTGCGCAGGGACAGATTGGAGTCAGAGGCGCCGGAGGTGATGCTTGATGGCGCGCAAGGGGCCGAGGGGGAGGACGGGCTGCGAGGTGCGCTGCTCCCGGAGCTCGACAGCTCAGCGGAGCCTCAGCTCAGCGCTCGCCAGTGGCACGCGCCATTGAAAACGTGGGCGGAGGTTGCACCCACGCTTAATTCGTGCGTGCTGCGCCGTCCGCCAAGGACGCCTGTGACGCCCCGTGCAGATCTGTGATGGGGCTTCCACCTGGTGGTCTGTGCGCTGCAGAGGAGGCGCCCCCTCAAGCTGGGTTACACATGGCGGCTAAGCAGGTCAGAACACTCGGAGTGAGAGGCCTCCCGTCCGAATCTTGCGACCCCCCAAAATGGCCGAAAAGCGTCGCTCGCGGCTGAAAGTGCAAGGGGCAGTGACGATAGACTTCCCATTGGTTGGGGTGGCGCGCGCCAAGTCAGCTACGATGAGAGTCGGAATATCAGCTGCAGGAAGAGTTTGGAGGCGCGACAGGTGGCAGGCGCAGGTGGAGAGGCACGGTCCCGACGCTTGCGGTGCTCTTCAGTGAAAGCGGCGCTCCTTGGCGACACTGCGTTGTTCACGCCACCAGACGGTGCAGCATTATGAGTGCAAATAGCATGCGGTGATTGGTGGGGGATAGATGGATCGGTTGTGGGCGGGTGAACAGGCTGGGCAGGAGGAGGTGGAAGAGGAGGAGAAGGAGGAGGAAGTGCAGGAAACGCAGGAAGTGCTAAAGACGCAGGCGCAGCGGGAGAAGCACGCCTCTATGAGGAGAGCACGCGAGGAGCTCGAGCAGCGGCGCATTGAGCTGGCGCAGCAGTGCGAGAGACGGGCACATGAAGCAGACGCCGAGGCCCGGCAGTCATGGCTCCAGGTGGTCATGAAGGCTGAGGATGGATGGTTCATGGTGCGCCCCTATCCGAAGCGCGCCGCTCTTCTGAGGGCGGGGCAAGTTGGGTGGTATCCTGAGCCGTTGGCACTCCGCCGAAATGACATGTTCCTGGATGTTGATTGGGTAAGGGACCATGCCCGGAGCGCGCCTGGTCGTTCATATCCTGTTCTCAAGCGCCTCTATCAAGCTCCCAGCCACACAATGCAAACACGGCCCGGGGAGGTTCCCGGGCTGGTGGGCGCGCTGTGGAAGGAGGGAAAGGAGCCCAGAAGTAGGGTGGGCTGCATCATCCGGGCGTTCCTGCGGCGCATCTCCTGGCGCGCTCTGCCCAGCAGCATCATCCGAGCGTCCCTGCGGTGGCATCTCCTGGCGCGCTCTGCCCAGCGGCATCATCCGAGCGTCCCTGCGGTGGCATCCCCTGGCGCGCTCTGCCCAGCGGCATCATCCGAGCGTCCCTGCGACGCATCTCCTGGCGCGCTCTGCCCAGCGGCATCATCCGAGCGTCCCTGCGGCGCATCTCCTGGGAGCCGCGGAGCGTCCCTGCGCGCTCTGCCCAGCGGCATCTGGAGGCGCGCCGATCTCCAGGGATGAGGGCGCCATGGGGGCTAGGGAGGGGGGTCGGGAGGGAGGCACAGAATGCGCCGGATCCTCCATCCATTGCACCGGAAGCCAAGGTGGACGCTGAGCAAGAGCGGCAGTGGCGAGCATGGGATGAAGGGTTGGCGAAGAAGGAGGCCGATACGGTGGCCTCGTCCCGCCGCTGGGCGCAGGCTGTGATGCACACGCTCGACTACATGGTGCGCCTCCGTCCCCTGGGTGTAGTTCAGCCAGCCATGATTTCGCAGGCAGGCGGGCTTTGAGAGTCACCGAGCAGACAGATTGGAGCTTGACAAGGGGAAAGCGGTGGTATTTTTTTCGGGGCGGGGGGTGATCGCACGGCGCAGGAGAAACCCTATCGGAAAGCGGAGTGGGGTTTCGACGAGGATGCGTACATGGAGATGGCTGAAGAGACCCCGGAGGTTGCAGAGGTTGCAGAGGTTGCAGAGGTCCCGGAGGTGTCCGATGTGAATGAACCAGTAGCAGCCATCTGTGCGTCCCCCTTCGTGTCCCAGGAGACGCTTCGACGGGCCAGCCTTGAGGCCAGGCCACCGGAGGCGACTGCCAGCGAGATGAGGAAGCCCATGCCCGGGCTCAAGCTGGACATCCCGTCGCCCTCTGGCGGATCCCCGACCTCGTCGCCGGCTCCGTCATCTTCCACTGCCGCTGCGGGTGCCCTGGCAGCCTCGAGGGGGACGCAATTGGTGGCCCCTAGGCCCCCGTCTCCGCAGTGCAGCGCGCGTACATCTAGTGCACCAGCGGGAGATGTGGCGGCGAAGAGTAAGCCGCCGGGCCGGCTCGCCATGATGCTGAAGAAGAAGGGCGCCATAAATCGCGCGTGGCCTTCCCTCGGGAAGGTGCTGCAGAAGAGCCAGGGTTCCGAGGGGGGCAAGAACCCCATGAGCAATCTCCAACAGCTCGTGCGCGATGCTCTGTTGGCGAAGACTGCCGCGGACAGTGAGCCGCGGGTGCCTGCCCGCCCTCCCCAATTCGTGCTCGGAGGGCCTAGGGGGATCGTCTGCACCTTTGACCACACAGCAGTTCTGCCTTTTTCAAAAGAGTGAATTTGATGCGACGCCTGCATACCGGAGGATGAAGCGCGAGACAGGCTGATTGAGCAGCTGGGTGATGGTCGTTGAGGGGGGAATGAGCCGGAGTGCAGTGGTTGTTGAGGGGGAATGAGCCGGAGTGCAGTGGTCGTTGAGGGGAATGAGCCGGAGTGCAGTGGTCGTTGAGGGGGAATGTGCCGGAGTGCAGTGGTTGTTGAGGGGGTATGAGCCGGAGTGCAGTGGGCACTGAGGGGGATGAGCCAAGTGCAGTGGTTGTTGAGGGGGGATGAGCTGGAATGGGCCGTGCAGGAGCTGAAGCTGTCAGGAGACCTGCTCACCGGCAACGCACTGAACGAGTTGACGAAGGTGCGCGGGCAATGTCAGACTGGCAGTCCCCTCCTCTGTCAGCCAGGGGGTGTCACTTGCCCCACGCTTCTGGGGTCAGCATCGGTGTGAGGCTGGTGGGTGCTCGTGCGGTGAAATATAGTAGTGGAAGTAGGAGTGGAGGAGGCATCATGGGAGGGGGGGGGGACTGGTGCGGCTGCAGAGGGTGGCAATGCAAGCAACATTGGAGACGTTGGAGCTGCGGAGCAATGGGCTGACGATGGCCGCCGGGCCCCACGCCCCCATGTCACGACTGTGCGGCGCATTGCAAGCCGCGCTGGTGCTGCGCCGCCTCGTGATCGTCGACAACAATCTGCAGGTGCCCCCATTCACAGCACAATCCCTCTTGATTCGAACAACGCCACTGACGTACACACTATGTTTGTATCGGAGCGAGTGAGGTCAGATGCTCCCATCGGAGCGAGTGATGTGAAGTCCTTTTGTTGGGGCGAGTGATGTGATTGGTCACCTGAGAAGCATTGTCCTCATTCCGCCTTCAACTGATGGATTTTCCTTTTAGCGTTTGAGATCAGCCAATCAGCTGTTTTCCCGCCTCGGCCATTATTTTTGCTCGGCCATGGACGCGTGGGCATCTCCTCCGCACCCCGAGGGCCTTGGAGCTCTCTATGTATCAATGGTTGAGGCGATCACACACCGAGGGCCTTCGGAACAATGTGACTGAAGCACCTGCGCGGCCTCTCCGAGCGCATCTGCAGGATTCCGGCACCGCCGCGGTGTGCCGGGCGCTCACGAATAACACCACTTTGGAGCACTTGGTGTTGTCGAGCTGTAACCTCAACGGAGAGGCGGTCGGGGCGCTGGTGCCGCTGCTCAAGCTGGGGCACTCACGGCTGTCCCACCTCGACCTCTCTCAGAATCGCCTGTGCGGCGCCGGCTTCGCGGCCCTCGGCAAGGCTCTGCCCTACGCCAGCAGCCTGCGGAAGCTGACACTCGCCGGGAACGCGGTGGGCGTGGAGGGAATGCGAGGGCTCGCCGTTGGCCTCGCGCAGAACACCACAATCACCACCCTGAACTTAGACGACTGTAGCCTCTATGGTTGTGCAGAGTACGGCCCCGTTTCCAGCCCAGCCCCTGTGCACACACGCCGCATCAGACACGCCTTGCCAGTGGACACCTGCGGCTCGCGCCTGCCGGCTGAGGCGCAGGCGCGAGCGCCCCGGCGCCATCCACGAGCCTGCCTTGCGGGGGCCTTGGGGCGGCCTTGGAGTGCTGGGTGCCACCGGCAGGGGCGGCGAATGTTGCGGGACTTATTGGTGGGGCCTTGTCTCTTGGTAGGTTCAAAATAGGTTTTCCGTGTCCCGTGCCCTCCACGGCTACGCCTCGGCATGCAGGTTTGTTAGGGCGTGCCATCGACACTGGAGACGGTGGACGCCCCGTGGGCTGAGCCGCATCCTCACGCAGCGAAGCGCTCCGCCTGTTTGGCTTGGCGCAACGTGGTGATCATACGGGTCGGCGCGTAGACAGAGGCGAACTCGATGAGCTGTATCGCACGAACTGAAATCTCCGTTGCAGGGCTCCGAGAACTCAATTCGTTGAGTCGGGGGTGGGGCTGTGACCCGAGGATGGGGCTGTGACCCGAGGATGGGGGGCGCGTCAGCAGAGACCGGAAGGAGGACCCCGGTGTGGTCTGGGAACTTGGGGGGATAGAGGCGCTGGCGGCAACCGTCGGAGATCACCCCAGCCTCACTGCGCTGCACCTCGCTGGCAACAACCTCGGGGGTCTGCGCGTGCTCGAGGGCATCTCGGTGGATGACGTGATGGGAGGCCAAGGCCGCGTTGGAGAAACAGTCGAGTATCAGGTGAGCTCAGCACAACGCTTTTGCAGATGGAGGGCCCTCGCAACGCGTGCTTCGGACTGCGAAGGCCATCGTCGAGAGGTAGAGGCGCTGTTCACTAAACTATGAATCTGTGGCACAAGGTGGAGAGAATGTGTTCTGTTATCCGCTGGTCGGCGTGCCATCCCTTGAGATGAGAACTGGTTCATGGTTTCTCGACCTGCTGCACACCGGGAGGATGCCGGCCCAGCTTCCACAGGCCGATCTGAAACTGTTGCGCCAAGTCGACGGTGCGAGAGTTCCGCCAGAAAAGGGAGGCGAGGCGCAAGTTGGGCGGGGAGGCGAGGCGCAAGTTGGGCGGGGAGGCGAGCGCAAGTTGGCGGGGAGACTCTTGCTCGGATTTGCTCTCAAGAGTCATTCACCGAAGGTGCTCCGGGGAAAGCGTTGGATGAGTTCCAGCTTTGAGGGTATGCCCAGAGGCTGAAGGCAGGGGGCAAGGGCTGGAGCTCTGTAAAACAGTGCTCTCGATACACTTTTAGCAGCAGCAAATACCGAACCTCTGGATGTTGGGGCGGGGGAGGGGCGCGGAGGGGGCATCAGGCAGAGGCATGGTCGGTGATGCGGCAGTGGGTGGAGCCTGGGGACGACACCAAGGCGGTATTGACAAAGCTGCAGCTTGGGCGGGCAGAACAGGCGCCCGCGGTGGCACTGATGCACGCCCTACAGCGCGCGCCCCGGCTCCAAGAGTTGCACCTGGAGCGCAATGATTTGGGAGGGGTGGCATTCTCTGAAGGCGGCGGCCTATTTCCCACTGCCCCATGCCGACGACGGGGGCAGGCGGCGCTCGTGGCTGCACTGCAGTATGCGCGGCCACTGCGACGACTCTACCTCGCGGGCAACCAGCTAGATTGTAGATGGGTGGAAGGGAGCCTCGCCGCCGCTCTACAAGGGCGCAGTGCAGCGGATGGGCTGCAGGTCCTGGACATGCGTGGGTGCCACCTAGACCACCCCGCCCTCCTGGCACTCTTAAACGCGGTGAGCTGCGGCGCCTTTCGTCTTCCTCCCTCATTTGGCCGCTGCTCCCCGCCCCTCCGCCCCCCTCATTTGGCATTTGTGCTCTCCGCCCCTCCGCCGCGCATCTACCCGCACGGCAGGGGATGCCTCGTCTCGAAAGGCAGCAAGGCGGCTCAAGGTGCGCGGGAGGTGTGCGAGCGGCAGACCAGCGGATCTCGGGCGTTTAAGAGTGCCAGGAGGGTTGTCCGCGGTCCCGCAGGAGACTCACACAAGTACAATGCAAGGATATTATTTTTATACAAAAAAGGAAGTGTGTCTAGGCAGGCAGGATGTACTATTGGCGCTGCACCACGGTGATGGAGTGGACCAGCACCCCCCGCAGGAGGGGGATGCCGTCCGCTCCCTCGTCTGTGCCTGCACAGCAAAGGTCCGCAAAGAGCAGCGCGTGCCGGTAGCAGACCTTCCTGGTGTGTCTCACTGGCGGCACGTCCTCCGGGAGCCCGTCTTCCAAAATGATGGCCGGTGGCGCCGCTGCGGACCACCCCTGCACTTGAGAGTATCTGACGGCCCATCGCGCTCGTACTCTCCTCCTCGGGATGTGCCGAGGGACGTGGATACGCGAGAGGCAGCACCAGCAGAGGTCCTCGTGCGGCGTGCAGTCCTCGTCCGACGAATAGTCTGAGGTATCCCCTGCTTGCCC
Source organism: Cymbomonas tetramitiformis (assembly GCA_001247695.2). NCBI lineage: Eukaryota > Viridiplantae > Chlorophyta > Pyramimonadophyceae > Pyramimonadales > Pyramimonadaceae > Cymbomonas > Cymbomonas tetramitiformis. The sequence continues at coordinate 614 of LGRX02034371.1, read as the reverse complement.
CAGATGATCCCCCGGGAAGAGCCTCCCGGGGTTCGCTCTCCAGAACGACGTCATTCCTGTGTTGGCCCACACCGGCGCATAACCCCCCCCAATGTCTGCTGGTGTGCGGGGCATAGTCTCCTGCCCAATGACCGCTGCTTACTGAGGTTCCCTGACCTCTATTGTGGAGGTTATCGCCCCCAGGAGCCAAGGGATGCGGTCCGTGGCGGTATCGTCCCCTGCGCAGAGGAGGGTCGCGAACAGCCTCGCGTGTTGTCCACACACCGGCCGGGCACGCCAGATGAGGTGGGCTGGGGGCACCCCTGTGCGTCTCCTTGTTCTGGCGGCGACTGGGCCTTCTGGATGTTGGAGGTAACACGCAACAAGGGTCGTTGTCCTTCTGATTCTGGGCTTGCGGTGGTGCTAGCAACACCAACAATACCCGGCTTCCGTGGTTTCCGGAGCAGAGTCCGTAGATGAAGGTCGAGGCAGGCTTCCCGCAGATGAAGGGCTGCTGGGGGATGCCTCTCCTAGGTTGAGGGCTTCCTCGTGTGGCGGGGTGGACATAGAGCGGCTGGTTGTTCCGGCTGTGCGAAGCTGAAAAGGGGGCGTACGGGTGGAGGGAGAGGCTGTCC
>LGRX02034370.1:0-30552 GCA_001247695.2 Cymbomonas tetramitiformis | reverse complement strand
CTCAGGAATCCGACGAGTACCCGCTCAGGAATCCGACGAGTACCCGCTTAGGGGCACAGGTCTTGGTGGGCGACGAGAGAGCACAGCCGCAACGCGCGAGAAACAGAGCAGCAAGCGGGCGGCCGGAAGGCAAGGTAGTAGCACCAAGTAGGAGCCGTGAGATGGGTTGTGGGGGCAAGGGGCGAGGGCGCGTGGTGGTGTGTGCGGTGTGGGAGCAGAGACAGGCGCGTGGTGGTGTGTGCGGTGTGGGGAGCAGGGGCGGCGCGTGGTGGTCATGGTGTGGGGGCAGGGCGAGGGGCGCGTGGTGGTGTGCGGTGTGGGGAGCTAGGGCGAGGTGTATGGTGGTGTGCGGTGTGGGGCAGGGCGAGCGCGTGGTGGTGTGCGGTGTGGGGAGCAAGGGCGAGGCGCGTGGTGGTGTGCGGTGGCCGGGGTGGCCAGGGGCGGCGTATTGTGGTGTGCGGTGTGGGGGCAGGCGGCGCATGGTAAGGTTGTGTGGTGTCGGGTGCAGGCGGGCGCATGGTGGTATGCGGTGTGGGGTGGCCAGGGTCCGAGGCGCGTGGTGGTGTGCGTTGTGGGGCAAGGGCGGGCGCGTGGTGGTGTGCGGTGTGGGGGCAAGAGCGGGCGCATCGTGGTGTGCGGTGTGGGGGCAGGGCGGGCGAGTGGTGGTGTGCGGGTGTGGGGGCAGGGGGCAGGCGTATGGTGGTGTGCGGTGTGGGGGCAGGGGCGGGCGCATGGTGGTGTGCGTTGTGGGGAGCAAGGGACGAGGGCGCATAGTCAGGTGTCTGTGTCTCACGATCTTTGTTTTGTTTGTTCAGCTGGACTTCCTATCTGCCATGGTGTTTAATCCAGAGTCGGCCGAGTGGGTAGCGGAGGGCCTGAAGTTGAACTACCCAAGCAAGGTGTTTCTCGAGCCCGGATTCAGCCCGCCTCGTCAACCGCAGTTGCCTGTTGCTTTCCTTTTAGTGCGAGCTTCACCCTGCGGCCCACGTTTGGTTCACATCAAATGCCTTTCCGCCTCCGAGTGACCTCGTCGCTCCATGCTGTAACCATGTTCTCTTGGATGTGCCGCTCTTAGGCCCTTAGATGCTCGGAGCACGATGGGGCTGCGGCCCTCATTCCACCGGGGCTTCTACCGGCCTCCGCACGGCTGCCTTCTTCCTGTGGCATCACGTGGACGATGCTATTGCCTGTGGTCCCCGGCTTGCAGCTTCAACTGCTCAAAACCCTAAGAACAAATCGGATCAGACGAGGCGTTTGCGTGTGGATTAACCTGCAGAGGTCCACCTTCTGCTCCTGTGCAACACGGTGGCTCAAGGCTGTGTGGAATGCGTGATTGGGGTGCATCGGCGCGGCTGCCTGCAGATGGAAGGACTGGGGAAGGCGCCTTTGGTGCAGCAGCTGTCGGAAGCACTCTTGCAGGGCGCTCGCGACGCCCAGAAAAAGGCCCCTTGGAGAGGTCCGCGCCTTCGATCAAAACTGGGGACTCAGAAATGGACGGCCGGATCCGTGTCCATGCGGGATTCCGCATGTGGTGATGCATTCTCCGTATCGATGCTTCACCGTCGGATTGGGATCGCTTGTGGCAACATCCGCTTCCCCTCGGGCCATGCCGGGTGTGGTTCAGAGGGGAACGGAAGAGGGCAGCGGGAGGGAGGGGAACGGAGGGGGAGTGCAGGCCGCGCGCACACGTACCTGCGCCTCTTCAGCGCTCTCACCGTGGCGGGCATGCTGCCTCCGTCTCAGCCTCAGATCGACTTCTGGCTGGTGAGTACCTCGTGGATCCCCGCTGAGCGTTTGACTGAAGCAGTTGCTCGGCAGCTGCAGCTCCGCCTCGCCTGAGGACACGAGAGGGCCGTGCAGGCCCCCCACTGAAGCTGGTGAGAGGCCTGTGGGATGGGGGTCTTGAGAGGCCTGCGCGATGCGGGGGAGGGCGGGTCGATTGGCATATCGGGCTGAGAAGCATTTGGGATAGGGTGTTAAGAGGCATATGGGGTGGTAGATTTGAGAGGCATGTGGAGTGGTGGGGTTGAGTGCAATATGGAGAGGGGTTTGAGCGGCATATGGGGTAGATCTCGAGAGGCATATGGGGCGGGGTGTTGGGAGGCATATGGGGTGGGGGTGAGAGGCATATGGGGTGGTGTTGTGAAAGGGATACTAGGTGGAATGTTGAGAGGCCTATACGTAGGTTAGAGGCATATATGATGGGGTTTGGGAGGCATATGGGGTGGGGCTGAGAGGCTTACAGGGTGGGATGCGAGGCATATGGGGTGGGGAGTTGAGAGCATATAGGGTTGGGGTGAGAGGCATATGGGGTGGGAAGCTGAGTGGCATATGGAATGCAAGCAGGGCTTTGATAGCTGAACCGGAAGCAGTGGGTCCTTGGTAAAGCTGTGGGATTGATTGTAGATTGATTGTAAACGCTGCAGTAGTGGGGGGTGGATGCGTTTACTGGTGTTGGGCCTGTGCAGAGCGAACTGAGTGCTGCTACGCGGTGGAGCTCTGGCATGGTTCGCCTCGGCAGCGCGCTACTGTTCAGTCTCGCGGTGCGCCCCTCTGCCTCGAGCGCAGGCTTGCAGCTGAGCAGGTGCTGTGAGCACGCGCTCTGCCAGGATGACCTCGGCATCTGCAGGTGGCCCCCCTTCATCTGAGGCTCGGACGCGAGGCCGGCCCTCCCACGAGACCGCCGTGGAAGCCGTGCCGTGGCATGCGCAGAGCTTGCGACACGGAGGTTAGTGGAGGCACGAGCTGCACGTCACGACTACCCTTCTTGGCACACGAAGCACCCCCCACTCTTGCAACACATGTGTTTAACAAAGTGGGCGAAGCATGCACCGCACCCCGGCTTGGTTAAAAGGGACGCGAGGACACTCGCCACATGCGAGGGAAGGGGCATCTTCCGCTGGTTGTTTGTCCCCTGAAAACATTCTGCTTTTCCCGACATATCTTACCCGGCCACGACCCGCAGTATAGACCCGCAGTATAGTGTGGTCATGATTGAGGTCAGCCACGACATGGTGTGGCAATTCAACACCGGCGAATGGCTCATCTTTGAAGCGACTGTTCAGTGATCGCAGTCACAGGCAGAAGTGCCTTGCCACGGATCCAAGATCAGCCGTCAGATATTGCGAGACGGGCGCTTCCAGCCGTAGGATATCGCAAGAAGAGTTCTCGCAGGCATAGGATATCGCGAGCAGGGCGCTTCCACAGAGGGGGCGGATGGTGCCTAGAGTAAACCACGGCAGCAGAGAGCATCTCGTGCACCTTCCCGAGGGCGAGCATTTTGTGAGCCGCGGGTGGTTGGGCTACGTGCCTCTGCCAGTGTGAGGCTCAGGTCGGCGGCAGTGCGGCGCTGCTCAACACGGCGCTGCGTGCGGTGTTGCTGTGCGGGGCCTCCGCTCGCAAAGCGCCGCCTTCGGCTCACGCTGTCGAAGCTGCAGGTGACAGCTCAGACTGCCACATGGTAGACGCCACCGAGGATGGCGTGAAGGCGGCTGCCACCGTGGCAGAGGTGGAGGCGAAGACACTGGCAGTGTGGCTCCGCGTGCACCTGTTGGTCGGCCAGATCCGCCCCCTTCAAGGTGCCTGTGCACCCGCCTCCCCTCGTAGTCCCATCTCCGCGCCAGCTTGTCTACGGCCCCGCCTATCACAACAATCTGCTCATACGTGGCAGATCAGGCGTTCGTCGGCGCCTGTGTTGGCTGCCTCGGAAGGTCGACGCGCAAAAGAAGTCGAAATAAATCAACGCGCTTGCATCTGAAAACTTTCCGCGGGCGCCATTGATCTTCATCGACGCTGCCAGTAATCCACGGAGCAACTGACTCGGCCGTCGATGGAAGTCTGTGCGAGGTGCACATGTTCTTCCGAGCCTTCACGGTGGTTGATGTCCGCACGTGTTATGCGCGAATGGCACAATCTCGAGCCTTAGGTTGATGTAATGACGTGGCGCCGGTTGATCCCACGCGTGGCCATGCGAGCAGACCCTTCCTGGAGGCGGCTGGGCCGACGGCCGTTGTCCCAACTTTCAGTGACCCTGGCATTTTGCTCGATGAATGAAGGGAGACGGGGTGGAGGATGAGGGGGTGGAGGGATGAGGGGGTGGAGGGATGAGGGGGTGAAGGGATGAGGGGGTGGAGGGATGAGGGGGTAGTAGGGATGAGGGGGTGGAGGGATGAGGGGTGGAGGGATGAGGGGGTGGAGGAAGAGGGGGTGGAGGGATGAGGGAGTGGTGTGCAGAGGAACTTCAGCGTGCGATCGGCATGCATTTGATAAATGAAGGGAGAGACGGGGGGTGGAGGATGAGGGGGTGGTGTGCAGAGGAACTTCAGCGTGTGATCGGCATGCAGTTGATAAATGAAGGGAGAGACGGGGGATGGAGGGATGAGGGGGTGGTGTGCAGAGGAACTTCAGCGTGCGTCGGCATGCAGTTGATAAATGAAGGGAGAGACGGGGTGGAGGGATGAGGGGGTGGTGTGCAGAGGAACTTCAGCGTGCGGCATGCATTTGATAAATGAAGGGAGAGACGGGGGGGTGGAGGGATGAGGGGGGTGGTGTGCAGAAGAACTTCAGCGTGCGATCGGCATGCAGTTGATACCGGCGGAAAGCATCAAAGCACTCGCTGCACTCGCTGCCAAGGAGGGGCTCCTGGAACCTGCTGACGTGGCGGCAGCCTTAATGGAGCTCCCATCGCCCCAAAACCTGGGGGCAAGGACACCACCGAGCTGCTCGAGCGCTCTCGCCCTGTACATGTCACTCCCTCCCCTTCTCCCACCCAGCGCCGGGTCCCTTCCTATGCTGCACACATGCTGTTTGCATTCGTATAGCCCGTGACTTTGACGTGGCTGTTCCGATGACCACCCGGCCGGTGCGCTGCATGCTCAGAGCCGCATCTGCGCCGCACCACGCAAGCGCCATTCGTCAATCACCAAAGCCACTTCTTTGAATCCAAGCCACTCCTTTCAAGCCAAGCCACTCCGTTCAATCCACGCCACTCCGTTCAATCCAAGCCACTCCGTTCAATCCACGCCTCTCCGTTGAATCCACGCCTCCCCTTTCAATCCAAGCCACTCCGTACAATCCACGCCTCTCTTTCAATCCAAGCCACTCCTTTCAATCGAAGCCACTACGTTCAATCCACACCTCTCCGTTCAATCCAAGCCGCTCCGTTCAATCCTCGCCTCTCCGTTCAGTCCACGCCTCCATTCAATCCACGCCTCGCCGTTCATTCCACGCCTTTCCTTTCAATCCAAGCCACTCTGTTCAAGCCACTCCGTTCAATCCACGCCTCTCCTTTCAATCCAAGCCACTCCGTTCAATCCACACCTCTCCGTTCAATCCAAGCCTCTCTATTCAAGATGGTGTGAGCTGTTTGCCGGGTTTGGGTCCGACATGGGAAAGCGATGGGGCTGATGTGGGGCCCTCAGGGACGCGCTACTGCAGCTGCTCATGATTCACCCGGATCTGTGCTCCACGGCGCGCGCCCTTCGTACTCCCCACGCCTCGCCGGCGGAAGGGCCGGGCTCATGCTCCCTTTTGCTCTTCGCATTTTACGCTTTTCGGCGCTCTCGCATCCTCAGCGCCGCAGCACAAGTCCCCCCTCCGAGACCCCCCGCCCCCTTCTTGTCCAGCTCCCATCCGTGTTCAGGGTACCAGCTCGCTGGTCCGCATCGATCTGTTTCCTCGGGTATATGTCGGCGTGTGCGAGCGACTATCAGCGCCACCGCACACGCCGCGCATGCCAGCCTCACACATGCCACCCTGGTCGACAGGCTTTGAGAGGACTCGGTTCCGCCGTCAGTGTGAAGGAGCGCTTCCTGCAAACCGCCGCTACAGCCTGCAGCAAGAAGCATCCTGGCTGGCACGATGTGAATCAACAGCTCTGGGTCTAGCGGCATGCGGCCCCCGTCGCTTCACCGCTCAGTTCCTCAGCGACCACACCATCGCGGCTGAGGCTCTCAGCATGGGCGCGGGGGAAGGGGTGCGAGGGCAGCAGGCGGGACTTCATTCCCTTGTAGAGGGGGCCCTGCTCGCTGCGGAGGACCCATTACATCCCGCGCTCCCAGCGTTGGTGTCCACGCTCGTGTCCCCCGCGCGAGCGCCTCCCCACCAGATGCCAGGGGCCGTGCCAGCGCCGCCACCGCTCCTCCCGGACAAGCTTCAGTGCGTGCTGCATGGCTCCAGCAGGTGCGGAAGGGGGGGGGCGTCAGATGTGTCACGTGTCGGGTTGGTCGGGTGTGCCGCAAGCTGCAGGAGTGAGACATCATCTGGAACCTGTGCCAGAAGTGCAACAGCGTCCAGAAGTGACGCGCGAGGGTGGAGGCCTGCGGCGCCCAAATGCTCTATGTGCGAGAGTCGTTCCGGGTTGGGCACGAAGCTGCACCTGACAAGGCCTGGCCGGCAGTGGCCTGGCCCTGGGCCGGCAGTGCGCAGTGGGCTGGCTCTTGCTCCCTGCGAGCTCCGTCAGCACCGCTTTACAACTTGGCCCGATGCTTTGCTATAGGTCAAGAGCGCTGGGGATGGGCGGTGGGTGGCGCGCCAGGCTGGCAGCGCAAGTACTGGTTGGGTACTATGTGATGTGCTTGGAGGAGGCGGAGGTGCGCCTTAACCCTGCGCCGCCAGGGGACGGGCTGGCCCCGGCCCCTCGTGCGTGGAGGTAGTGCTGTATCCTGAGTCCTTTGATCGCCGTCGATGCTGGAGTGCAGGATGCCATCCGGCGCTCCGAGGAACGCCTTGCCCTGACGCATGCCACGTGGCGCAGCGGTGCGGTACAACCGAGGAGAGGGCGTGGTGCTCTGAGTGGTGAAGCGTAATGTGGCACGGCCCGAGTGGCGCTCCGCCCTCCCTTCATGGGCGTGCTGCGTGGGCAGGCCAGGTGCCGAGGGCACACTCTGGAGGGGGCAGGCGCTGCAGGGCTGCATCGAGGGGCGGGAGATGCTGCTGGCGGCGCTGCCGATGGAGACCCTGTGCGCGCACGTGCAGCGCCAGGCCAAGGTCGTGCCCCGCGTGCGGCGGGGCTGGTTTCCCACACGGGCATGGTGCGGCGGCTGGTTTCCCACACGGGCATGGTGCGGCGGGGCTGGTTTCCCACACGGGCACGGTGCGGCGGGGGCTGGTTTCCACACGGGCACAGTGCGGCGGGGGCTGGTTTCCCACACGGGTACGGTTCGGCGGTGGCTGGTTTCCCACACGGGCATCGTGCAGCGGGGGCTGGTTTCCCACGCGGGCACGGTGCGGCGGGGGCTGGTTTCCCACACGGGCATCGTGCAGCGGGGGCTGGTTTCCCACGCGGGCATGGTGCGGCGGGGGCTGGTGGCTGTTTGCAGTCACCCGAGGTCCAGCCGGCGGCCTGCTGTGGCTCGCTGGGGGAAAGCCTCCCCGAGCTCCAACCACCGACCCGCCTTGTGCCGCGGGGGGAGAGGATGCCGGGCCCCCCTGCACGGGGCCTTTCCGCTCGTCGATCGCGCCGGGCTGCAAGCGTCACGGTGCCTCGCGCTGAGTGCTGCAGTGTCCCCGAATGGTGGCCACTGCGGTCCTCTCGCCGGGCGCCCTGCACTGGGTGCCCCCGCGGAGTCCGCGGCTCAGCCGGCGGGGTGCGCGGGCGTGCAGAAGGATGAGGTGTACGCGGCGCTGATGCCGCGCTTCGTGGGGCTTGCGGCGTGGCTGCTCCCGGACTGCTGCTCGGCGGAGCATCTGATGGATCCCGCCCCGCTGCAGTGCTCCTCCTCCAAATCCTTCGCCGCCGCCGTGTTGCAAGCAGCGTCCCAGCCAGCGCCACCGCAGGAGGTTGCCGCCGAAGCAGCGCACCGCCTCGACGTCGTCAAGTCCTCCGCCGTCCCGCGAGGACGCAGTGGGAGGACAGGCGAGGTCACTTGGACGGAGGCGGCGGTGAGGGGGGCGATGGCGCGGGCCAGCGTAGCTCCGCTGGAAGCAGCGCTTTGCCTCGAGGCACTGATTGGCCGATCGCCCGATTGTAGCCAGGTGCACCTCGTGCCCACCTACCGCGCTGCCGTTTGCCTTGCCTGCCATCCGCTCGCGCCTGCCAGACCCCCCTAATTGGAACTCCTGGCTTCGCTGTGGGGCATGGAGCCAAGAAGTGGAGAGAAAGGGGACGCCAGAGGAGAACGCGGTGGGGGGGGAGAGAGGGTTGGACTGAGGGGTATAGCGTAGAGGATTAGGGGGTTGTTTGGTCAGGATAGGAATTTGGGGGTGAGAGGTAGGAAATCGGGAAACGAAGCTACGCATGCTGTACAAGGGCGTACCACGAGCGACGTTCGGGCCTCTATTTCTTCTCTCTCGTCCCTGAATCCCCTCAACCCCATTCGTCCACAGCGGGACAGCTGCCGGCCTCGGCTGAGGCTTCCGGGAGTTCGTCTTGATCGCAACGTCGATGATGACGTGGCAGGCTTGGCTGTGGGGCATCATGCAGCCGGTCGATGAGTCATGCGATGCCATCCGATGGCCCACGGAGCTCGCGGTGGTGCAGAGCTTGGGACCTCAGCTCGTGGATGCTGGCTGCCAGCGCCGCCTGCAGCATCTCTTCCACACCTGGTACCTGATCACCACTGCCGCATTCACCATATACCCAACTTGCCGAGCGCACGCGCCGCGCGCCGCCCCTCTCGCCTGCACTTCCGCATTCATCATATACCCAACTTGCCGAGCGCACGCGCCGCGCGCCGCCCCTCTCGCCTGCACGCCATCATCCCTCCGGCAATTGAAGGCTGACGCTGACTGCTTGGGTGCCCGAGGAATCCCATCAGAGCTCGCTGAGATGGAATGATGGGGATTGCGGTGTTGGGATGGGTGTTCTGGCAGGTGGGCCGCGCTGCCACGCCCGGTACGCAGTGAGCTGCTGCCCCATCTGCTGAGGGCCTTGGGGGGACTGCAGGGTGCTGCCCTGCCACCACCCCCGCCCCTTGAACCACGCCATGTTTGCTCCCCGTTTCCCCGATAAAGCGGCGTCTGGCCCCACCGGCAACGATTCATCGATTTTGCGTGAGGTTTTTCTGAGTGAGTCGCAGAGGTCCACACACCGCACCCAGGCATACGAGCGCTCCGACCTTGTCCCCGAGTGCCTTCGTAGGCCTCGGAGTGAGTGGAGGGAGGGTGGCGCGGACAAGGGGCGGAGCAGAAGGAGGGGTGGTGTCATTGGCCGAGCTGCATCGTGCGCCGCTGGCAATGCTGACGTGTCACCCTGCCGTGTGGACGGTGCCGTCGTTGGTGGCGGTGCTGCTCGGGGAGCTCTCTTCGATCCTGGAAGCATCGCGCCGCGCGCTGGCGCACTCCCAGGTGAGCTCCCTGGCGGCAGCAACACCCGCTCTCTCACCCGTGCTCTGGCACGCCAGGTGTGCTTTATCTCCATCACTCCTCAGAGAAAAAAAAACTTAAGACCTAAAACCTCCTCAGAGGGGCGCATAGGGGTTGTGCGCGCGGGAGTCCTTCCTCTTCTTTCATCTCAGGTCGCCCCCTTTTTAGCCCCCTCCCGGTACCTTGCATGCCCATTTTGTAGGCCTTGGAGGCAGTTTCGATGAGAAGGTATGGTGCCCTCGAATAGACTGCAGGTGTGCTGGCGATGTCGACGGGTTGTGCCGCATCTCACCAAGATAGAGGCAGCAGCTTCCATGCTCGAGCTGCATCCGATGAAGCATTGATTCGTTGCTGGGGAATCCACGAGCGCTCGAGGAGTTGTTTGGTCAACTGGCCGGTGGTGCTGGCAGGTGGTACGGCCGGATGAGCTCGCCAACGTGACACTCGCTCAGATGAGCGCCGTGGTGCAGATGCTGCTGGAAACCTGCCAGACCGCCGAAGGTGAGGATTCATCCCCGGCCGCTGTCTTGCCCGGAGCTCACAGGGTCTCGGGCACTCGGCTTGCCCAGGCCGGGATGTCGATCACCTCTTGCGATGCCTGCCACCCCCAACCCGACATCCCCAATCCCCCACCCCCCACCCCACCCCCTTCCCCACCCTCCAACCCCCAACCTTCACCCCCGATCAGAGATGCCGCCCCTGAGACCGTCAGACAAAGCCTGCGCCATCGCGTATAGTGCAGCGTATGATTCCCACGTGCGGCATGTCCGCGCAGCTACTCGATATAGTGCACAGTGACGAGCAGTGCTTTGGTGCATTCCCACTATGATCTCAGACGTCACTTTCAACCGTCTTGATGACGCCCGTCTCACAATGCTGCATAAACTGTATCCGTCTAGAGCATGTGCCACGGTATCGGACCCGCAAGCGCGAGTGTCTGGCACCGCCGACGAGGGGCCAGGACCGATAATGCCGTATATGGATCCACGTTGGCTTACACAGCAGACGCAACGTTTGATGTGCATCACGGAATTGATGGAAGGGTTACACGTTGATAGACGAGCGTATCAACGTAGGGGTACACGTTGATAGACGAGCGTATACCCCATCGGAGGGATTTCTAGAAGCCGAGCACAACCCCTAGAACCGTCTCTGAAGCAGCATTCGCATACTCAGGTTTAGTTCCTCGGGTTCACTCCCTCTCCAGGGCGGGTGTGCGAGGAGCACGACTATCACGAGTGCCGCACACTCATCTTCAGTTATCTGCACAAGGTGAACCCGCCACCTCCCATCACGAAGATCAGCCCGCGAAAAGCCAAAGCAATTTCCCCCAGTACGCGCCACATCGTGAGGCCTGGTCTCCGTGCCTGGTCCCCTTCCATTCCGCGAAGTAGCCTTGTGGGCGACATGCCTACTGTGCGCGCCGTGATAAGCCGCAGGTCTGCTACTGGTGCACCGCGTGGCCGCCTCTCTGCCTGCCGCACACGCCCAAGCATCCTATCCAATGCTTCATAGCACGGCCCGGTGCAAGGCGCGATCGGAGCGTCCAGATCGAGGACTTGAATGAAGGGCTGGGGGGATCTGGCAGCTGTTCTTGGAGGACCCTCTGTTGCTCAAATGCGTGCACTTCCAGGTGCCACTCTATCCCCGTATCCCGAGCCCTGCGTGTGCATGTATCTGTAGTCAGGTGTACGTGGGCTTCTTTGTGCCATCGTTCGTGGGACGTGGAGATCAGTGACCTGCAGCACTGCCTGCTGGCCGCAGGATCCTGGCCGCAGGATTATGACGCAGGGTGATGACGCAGGAGTGCTGCAGAAGGTGAGGGGGCGGACGCGCCCCGCAGGGTTATGACGCAGGAGTGCTGCAGAAGGTGGTGGCCGAGGTGCCCTGCATGCACGCCTGCGTGGCATTTGTGCCCGAGCTGCTGGCCCAGCCGAAGCCCGCCCAGCAGCTCTTCGGGGCTCTTCTGGCATTTCATCTTGCAGCCCAGTACCCCCTCGAAGGTTGGGATGGCTTCCCGCATGCCCTACGCTCCCCCCCTGCACCCTGATGCCTGGGCGCCCGAGCTCCGCGCCAACGGGCACCTCTCCACGCCCCCCTCTCGAATCGACCTGAATGCGCAGGCACTCCCTAAGTGGTGCTAAAGAGGAGGATGGGCTTTCTTGGGCAGGGGGTTGACGGATGCTGGGGTGCGCCCGGAGGCACCACGCTGACGCTGAGATTCGGAAGGGGGTGCATGGGGGGAGGGGAGGGACATGGAGTCTGCAGCGTCCCTCGCAGCCGCGCAGATGGCACTGGACAGAGCTTGCGCAGCAGTGGACGCTGCGGATGACCAATACCTGGAGGTGTGTGCAGGGCTTGAGGCCGCGCCTGCCGAGTGTTTGCTTGTGTGTATACTTCGAGATCGTATCTGTTTTATCGCGTGTATACTTCTTTATATATCATGATATAAATGCGCGTGGCTTATCCTTGGAGCGACACCTTTGGCATCACATAACCATAAAAGATCGACCGTACTATGTACCTTCAGCGGGGATCAAAGGATTCAGTACACACTTCAGGACACTTATCCAGATTCTCCGGAGCTCACTCGTGAAGAATGAGATTCCCCTTGCGACCTTGGACCTGAGCCGGAGCACCAACATGGAATGTTTCCATTGGCTAAGCTCCCCACGCCGCCACCTTTTCCCATGACTAGGATGCGCGTGGCCCATCCTGGGACCGAGGGTTTGTTTTTAGGGTTTTTGGGGGCTTTCTTTCTTCTTTATAGGGTTTGGCCACCAGTGGTTCCCCCCAGAATGTTGGCTGTACTATGTACACAATCCGTCGGCTGCGTTGTGTACGTCGATGTTCCGTTGGGGAGGTTTTCTGATCGAATGCAGTGAAATCCAAAGATATCGAAACTCAGACGAGGCCTGAGCGTATTGCGCTGTCCAAGAAAATCCAAAACTGGAAGCAGAAAGGCGCTGTTCAGCACCTTTTCAAGGGTATCTCGTTGATATACTACTGTTTTTTAAGCTTGCGTATCCTTCGTGCCGTGTCCCTCGCAATGCCGACATATGGTCCGCATGGGCCATGAAGCTCTGGGTCTTGTGAGGCGCTGTCCTCGCAAGTTTTCATGGGCCTTCAACAAATAATGGTCTTTAATTGCCAGCTGCTGATTGTTAACGATTGTTACTTTGGCAGTGAAAGAGATCCGACTTTGAACCCTTGTGGTGCGGATGTTCAAGGCGGAGGCGGAGGCGTGTGCTCGAAGAGGGCGCGTGATCCAGCCCTCAGTGTTCACTACAAACGTCCTTTCAGTCCAGGCTGGCGGGCACCGTCTCTTGCGAGGAGAGGCAGGTTGCGCCGGACGCCGCGGAACCAACATCCGTGTTTGGCAATGGTCGGCACACCGAGCTGCTTTGCAGACGGTTTGTGGTCCATCGTTGTCATTGGTATCTTGTCACGGCCCCGCCCTATTTGTGAATGCTTCTCACTTCCACTGGGATGATGGTGGGCTGGCTTTTGTTGGTATGCCTCATGCCGTTCAGTGTGTGTGTTATTTCAGACTACCTTTCTGGCGGGCACTGCCTCTGTGAGAGCGTCGGGGATTCATCTGCGGCTCGCTCTTTCTTTGTCCGGTGCCTTGGGGCTTTTTCAGCTGCCGGGGGACTGGTGATCAACAGCCATGTTATGGGGTACTGGCATCTCGTTGTTAACGGGGACGGCCACTGGAGTGCTTTGGATGATGGGATGTGGCTATCCCTGTGGTACCTTTCTAGCGGGTACTGCCTCTTTGAGAGCGTCGGGGATTCGTCTGCGGCTCGCTCTTTGGGAGTGTCTTGGACTCGTCTGACGCTTGCTCCCTCTCCGTGGCCAGTGCTTCCTGGCTATTACACGTGCCGGGGGACTCGTGTTCTTTGACCCGGATGTGAGGTACTGGCACGTCGCTGTGAACGGGGACAGCCGCCGGTTGGAAGTGGGTTTTGGGAAGCGGTTGTCCCTATGGTGCCATTCTGGCGGGCACTGCCTCTTGGAGAGCTTGGTGGATTCGTCTGCCTTTGCTACAAGGAGAGGCAGAGGGTGGTGAAGTCCACGTTGTGTGTTTTCCCTTGATTTTTGTGGGGAGCACTTAGGTGCCCACATGTTTTCAGTTTCTTACCACGGGGTGTCCATGCCGTGTGGTGTGAGTGCATTCATGGCATAACCATGGACAAACGGGTCCCATCCATCGACCGTGCGCCACTGGGGGGCATGCCAGCAGGGTCCACTTACTCCGTTACCCAGAGACCAACAATTGTTGGGCGATGATCGGTCACATCGTATTATCTTTCCATGCTGCTTTGCATCTGGGTTGGTGGTATCTTGTCACGGCCCCGCCCTGCTCCTGATTTGCTTCTCACATCCACTAGGATGATGGTGGGCTGGCTTTTGGCGGCTGATCTCATGCCATTCAATGTGTTCTTTCAGAATTTTTGCCTCAGAAATAATTCAGGTTATTTTTAAAAAAAAATCACAGCCCCGGTCGGCGCCCGTAGGAGGGGGCACGACCGATCGGGCCGAAACTGTGTAGGGTCACAGTTTCAGCCCGAACCGTTTTTCGGTCGCTTCCGCCGTAACGGTGGTTACGATTGGAGTCTGCGCAAGCTCCGTGAGACGCAGAAAAAAGGGGAGACTCTCACGGTCCTGGTAATCTTTGCAATTCTGACCCTGAAAGCTCTGCTTTCGCTTTCAGTTTCTGTAAAAGGTCGTGAAAACGGTAGGGGCGCTCATACCGTCACATACATACCGCATGCATACATCACATGTATGTATGCCCACTGCACTGGAGTGGATATACAAGAAGAATGATTGCAGGAATATACGCCCTGCAAATATCCTTGGTAAACTATGCAAGTAAAACAAATGCAAGTATATTTCGTGATATGCGCCGTGCGGTGTGACGTGGCATGAGCATGCGCCGTGCGGTGTGACGTGGCATGAGCATGCGCCGTGCGGTGTGACGTGGCATGAGCATGCACCGTGCGGTGGTGCACGATGCATGATGAGACCTGACAGCTGGCTCGGGCAGATCACTTTCTGACGGACCGCTTGCTGTGCAAATGTTATCATCCACTAAAACATGATTTATGGTGAGCGGCCTGTGCGAGTGTCATCATCTCTGAGACGACCGTGCCGTTCGCGAGTGTGCACGCGCCGCTTGGAGGGAGGCAGAACTTGCACTAACCGTTAAGAAAACTGTTGGTGGTGCCAGCATGGTGTGCAACTAGGGTTTGCTGTAACGTAAGTGCAATTGGGACTTATCGTAACTCGTGGGATGCAGGTGGTGGTGGAGGCGTTGACGCATGCAGCCGCCGCGCTGCCGCAGTTGCTGCCGCAGACTCTGCACATCCTCCGGTATTGCGTAAGCAGGTGTGTATGTGTATCCTTGTACCGACTCCTTTGGCACCCCGTAGCCACAGAAGACCGGCTACACTATGTACCCACGCCGGGGATCAAAGGATTCAGCACACACTTCGGGACACTTATCCGCAATCTCCGGAGCTCACTCGTGAAGAATGGGACCCCCTAAGCCTCGCTGAGCCACCCGAGCCCATCTGCATCCGCAAAGCCGGCGCACTGCTGGCTTGTGCCTGAAGCCGGCTCATCCCTGCCCCCCGAGCTGCGCGAGCCATATCTCCACCACCAAGCTCACGCGCAGGACCGTCCCTCTGCTCCCTGAGCCTCACTGGGCCACCTTAGCCCCTCTGCGACTGCTCTGCCGGCGCATTGCGGTTGTGTCAGGCAAGTAAGCAGGTGTGTTTGTGTGTGTTTTACCCTTGGACCGATATCCTTGGCAAGCAGTGTTATAGAGGACAACTTTGACTCACCACCGAGCACTTCCTTGAGCCGAGCAACAGAGGCACCCGGGAATGCGCTCGACCTGCGGCCATCAGTTTCCGAGCTGGTGTCCAGCTGCAATGTGTACTCACGCCAGGGATAAAAGCATTCAACACATACCTCGGGACAGTTAGCCGGATAGTCCGGAGCTCTGTGGGGCCCGAGACCCCTCAAGCCTCGCTGAGTCAGCTGAGCGCCTCTGTGGCCTCAATCGTTGATATAGTTCTGTTTGGTTGGTATGTTGTAGTAGAAATGTAGCTGATTGTGAAAATTCATTTACAGAATCAAATGTCTCCATGCATATGAGGTTTCGAATAATGTTTCATCATCGTGAGAATTATATCGAGCAAATCTAATTAAGGCATGTTCAAGCGTATCGTAGGCATGTTGTAATGAGGGATCCTGTATGTCCCTAAAGTTAGAGCCAAATTTTAAACGTGTAAGCGAAGCCTCATCCGGATAAAAGCCATCTAAAGCACTAGTGCATACGTGTTGATTTGTCTGTTCACAAGTAAATGCGAGGTTATTAAAATAGGATCTACAAGAATTTGACTTTGATTTGTGGAAGCATAACAATTATGAGACATTTTTTACAGATTCATTTATATGCCCTTGTAGAACCTATTTTAATAACCTCGCATTTACTTGTGAACAGACAAATCGACACGTATGCACTAGTGCTTTAGATGGCTTTTATCCGGATGAGGCTTTGCTTACACGTTTAAAATTTGGCTCTAACTTTATGGACATACAGGATCCGTCATTACAACATGCCTACGATACGCTTGAACATGCCTTAATTAGATTTGCTCGATATAATTCTCACGATGATGAAACATTATTTGAAACCTCATATGCATGGAGACATTTGATTCTGTATGAATTTTCACAATGCGCCTCTGTGGCCTCTCCGCCCGTGCACTGAGACCATTCTCGCCAAGGCCGTCCTGCGACCAACAATTGTTGGGCGATGATCGGTCACATCGTATCATCTTTCCATGCTGCTTTGCATCTGAGTTGGTGGTATCTTGTCACGGCCCCGCCCTGCTCCTGATTTGCCTCTCACATCCACTAGGATGATGTCGGGTCGGCTTTTGTCGGCTGATCTCATGCCATTCAGTGTGTGTGAATGGGGATGCTGCTTTGCATTTGTTTAGAGGGGTGTTAGTCGGTGGTATCTTGGCACAGCCCCGCTCTTTGCGTATGGTATCTCTCCGTTGCTTCCCTCCCAGTTCTCTTCGCACTCACCCCCTCCTTTCCCACCAGTCTCTCCCGTGGCTCTCTCCACCTTACCTGAATGATGCTTCCGATTAGGAATTCCCTATGCGGCCCGTGCGAAAGAGGCACATGAAGTCCCGTGGGTCGGGTAGATTCCATCTGTCTGATGTACAGCTGTAAAGTTCTTGAATGCTTCTCACATCCACCGGGATGACGGTGGGCGGGCTTTTGTCGGCGGGCCTCGTGCGGTTCGGTGTGAATTGGGTATGAAGTTCTTTTGGTGACGGATCTCAAACCATACTGAGGAATTCGGAATCAGAGAAAAGCCGCCGTTGTGAGCAGAGCAACCCTGTGTGTGTCGGCACCCCAGCCAATCAGAGAAGAGCCGCCGTTGTGAGCAGAGCAACCTTGTGTGTGTGTCGCCACCCCAGCCAAGCGTAATATGTGGCCTATCCTTGGACCGATTGCTTTGGCACCATGTAACTGCCTATCCTTGGACCGATTGCTTTGGCACCATGTAACTGCCTATCCCTGGGCCGATTGCTTAGTCACCCTTACTTTCTCTATCCTTGGACCGTTACACTTTTGCTTCATGTAGCACCTATCCTTGGACCGATTGCTTAAGCACCATGTAACTGCCCATGTTGACTGCCCTTACCCGGCTCTGCCATGCGGGGTTTGTATGAAAGCTGCCTGCCCTTACCCCAACGGCCCTCAATACTGTGGGCATGCTCAAGTTGGCATGCCATCGATCTAATCCACTGGGTTGGTTCGGGGTGGCGATCGACGCTCCTGGGCTCCTGCCGATGACGGTGCACAGCGGATCACCCAGTGAGCTTCGAGCCAAAGCGAAATCGGCATTTGAGGAGCTCGCGCAGGTGAGACCCTGAAACACCGAAACGCTCGGCAAAGACTGATTTGCTCACTGCGCGTCCCCCGTGGACGTGCTGTGACGTAGAATTGTGCTCTATTCCACGTAGACTTCCCGACAACTTTGCCGCTCTCTGCCCTCGGATGGCTCTGAGGCGCAGTGCTGTCGTCGCCCTGTCAGCGTCTGCAACGTGCTCCTGCTGGGGCTCCATTTCCCCCTAGGTTCACAAGTTGCGGTCTAAGTATGGCGCGTGGGAATGCATTTATAGCTGCGCGCGCGTGCAGGGAGGACGCGGCGTTCTCTTCTGTTTGCAGCACTGCGTGATTTGAAGAACATGGACCGCGAGCGCGTGCATCTAATTATAGGCTGAGCACGCTCGGACACTTTGCCATGAGAGGAACATGTTGAGCGATAGGTTGGGGCCTTTGCTTGCGCCCGCCACTCCTTGCGAGGTCTCTTCACCTTCGTCTCTGTTACGTCATCTGAGGTGCAGCAATGGATCGCGTCATCGCATTACTAGGAACAAAACGTTAATGATTGCAAGTGGGCGAGCGAGGTGTGCTTGCAGCGGCGGATTCTGCTTGGAGAGCTTCCCCGGGATACTGTGCTGCTCGAGCGCTCCTGACATTTTGCTGAGAGCTTGGCTTACTCGGCACTCTCAATTCCTGATTTTTACTTCTGTCCACGCACCCTTAGATTTTGCACTCTCCGTTGCTTGGGAGCCTCTGCCTGCCTTCATACAAATTAAAACAATTTGAGTGTTACTAGAGAGCAGTAATTTCTAGGAAGAACTCCCTAAGAATGCCAGCAATGTTTCAAGGTTGCTAGTTAACAGAATGTCTCCCGTCACGGGCGGCTCTCTAGAATGTCAGGAATCCAGTGTCACTTCTCACGTGTGCAGCAAGTGTCATACTTTAACTCGAACTCAAGTCTGAATCCCGTCTCGTAATTGTCTGTCGAAATAAAGTCCGGTCTTCATCGAAAACTCTGAAAAAATCTCTTGTCTCTGCTCAGAAAAAATCAGAACTCTGTCATACTGCCAATTCTGTAACCTTCATTCCCAGCAAATATGACACGCTTATAGGTTTCCACCTGGACAAGCAAACGGGGTGGTATCTTTGTATCAGTGTGCGATAATGTGTTTGGACTTCCTTTGGTGCCGGATCTCAGACCATATAAAGAGGAATGAATCCATATCAGAGAAAGCTGCTGCCATATCCTGCTCGAAGCGGTAGGTGTGTGTGTGCTTATCCATCGACCGTGAGCCACTGGGGGGTATGCCAGCAGGCTCTGCGTACTCCGTAACCCAGAGACCAACAATTGTTGGGCGATGATCAGTCACATCGTATCATCTTTATATGCTTCTTTGCATCTGAGTTGGGAATGTGTATGAGTTGGTGGTATCTTGTCACGGCCCCGCCTTGCTCCTGATTTGCTTCTCGCATCCACTAGGATGATGGCGGGCTGGCTTTTTTCGGCTGATCTCATGCCATTCAGTGCGTGTGCTTATCCTTGGAGTAATTTCGTTGGCACCAGAGAGCCACAGAATGTTGGCTGCACTATATACCCAAACCTGGGATCAAAGGATTCAGCACGCATGCTGTGCGTGTCCTTGGACTAATTCCTTTGGCGAACACCAAATTGCCAGAGAATATCAGCTACACTATGTACCCATACCCGGGATCAAATGATTACGCCCACACTTTTGGACCCCTATCCGGATTTTCCAGAGCTCACTCGTGGAGAATAGGACTCCCTAAGGCTCGCGGTGCCACCTTAGAGCCTCTGTGACTGCTCCGTCTGTCTTCGCACTGAACCCGCACCCGTGTTGTCTGCAGCACGGCAGCGCCAAGTACGGAGTCCCCAGGGGTTTCCCTGTTGTGGCCCTTTGACTTGACGAACCGCATCACCGACCCCTCAGCGCTTCCCAACTAAAAATCATGGTTCACCTCGGATCCATAGCAATAGTCCGCTGACGCTCACAGCTCTGGGAAATTCCGCTCTGTTGCCTCAAATTCCACGTTACGGTGCAAAGCATTGATGGCATTCTTGGCAGGTCAACGAACGGATAGAGTATCCGAAATATCGAGCACATATGCTATACAATCGAACATATATCTGTTAGAATCAGGTATCCATCCAGTATGTATTGCATACATTCGATATCGGATACAGTATGTGATATCGCACGTGGTATTCGAGTATATGTATTGGATTCGGATGTCCCATTCATGACGCATACAGTTTGTATGGGATGGAGCATCTGATGGCGCATGTGTCATAGCAGAACGCATATGGGATTCAGGTGTCCGTAGTGTCCAATCCGTATCACACACTATCGATATCGGAGAGTGTGTATTCAATGCCGCATATCATCGTTGAACACAAATGAGATTCGTAGGAATCTCAACCGTATCACATAAAAATGGTGTTGTTATAGTATTCGATACCGAATGTTACTATCGGATACATATGAGTCTAATGCATGCCATCGGAGCAACGTCACTCTTGCGCGGATCGAGCCTCCCTGCGAGCTTTGCTCAAGCTGATATGCAAACCGCTTGATATGCAACTCCGGTTGCCCATTGCTGAAAAGGAAGGATCTCAAATTGAAAGGTAACGTAGGCCATGTGGCTATCTATTACATGGAAGTTCAATACCCTTTCGGAACTTGAAATTCTTGTGTGAATTCCGAAACTCGAAACAAGCAATTTCACCTCTATAACTGGTATTCCAGGTTAAAAACTCTCGGTCTCACATTCCTCAGTTTCCAATTATGCGAGTATCTTAGTTTCGACCATGGCATACACAACTTCCGAACAGGTATATAGCCATAATCCTCACTATCAGCCATGACACTGACAAGATGATATTTGTATTGTGTGTTTCTCTGCACCAAGCAGGGCTGTGGAGATCACGATTCAAAAGAGTCAAGAGACTTTGAGCCAAGTTACAAAAAATATAGCGCACAGCAGCCGTACAACAATATACATCGATACAACAGTTACACAAGGATATTGTACAAGAGTTAGTTTATAAGCTAGCGGACCATGGAAAGATACGGGTGTCAGCTATCTGCCCGATCCCGAGATGCAAGAACAGCATGGACGACACAACCTTCGGGGGTGTCCGTGCAATGGAGCTCATCCCCCACAACGAAACCCGTGTGTCCGTCGTGTTCTACGCGAATGTGTGCACAGTCTTTGCCGCCGTGCACGTGTCCCTGCCCGGTTACCCAGTCGGTTACTAGAGCTTCTGTGAGGGAAGTTTCTTTGGGGGACGTTGTCGCTGGACATTTCGTACGATCAGAATTGACTGAAGCGTGCTCTACTGTCTTAGTCGGCTCTACTGTCTTAGTCGGCTCTACTGTCTTAGTCGGCTCTACTTTCTTAGTCGGCTCTACTTTCTTAGTCGGCCCATCAGGGTCACCATAGGCTTGCGACATCAGAACTATTTCGAAGCTGACACGCAGTGATCTTTCAATATGTGAAGCTGCGTCTCTGAAAGTCGCTGCCTGAGTCATAACTGTGCTAAGGGAGTCGTGTTTAGTTGCTATATCATGCACATAAACGCAGAGTTCTCTGTTGAACAACCCTCCTCACCCGTCAATTGGTGTACTTTTAGGACAACGATGAAGCGCTCGCGGTGTGTACTAATTTCTCGCAGCTCGCCTGGAAGTGGATAGCCAATTATTTGTCCAACCGCAGTATCCATGCGGCTCGTACTTTTGCCAAGCTTTAGTTGCGTACGAACATGTTCTTCATTGGAGGACAGACAAACTATTTCGCCCATTTCACAATTAACAATAGTGAATACATTTCCTTTCTCCCGATTTGCACCCAGCCGCAATACAAACTCCTTTGTGGCCTCATAGAGTCGAATTTCGTCCTTGGTTTTGTAATCAACACTCTGAAGCATAAAGGCTGGACGGTGCGAGGTGTATACAAGACATACGTTGAAACAAAGTCCAAGACCGCGCGTTTCCAGAACGTAAGTTAATAGGTTTAAGTTCTCTAAATGCTTGTAAAATGTTTTCCAAAGATCCGTTGCATCACTGCTTTCACTCCAGTATCCCAGGCGCGCAGCGAGTAGCTGTTCACGTTTGTTGTACGCATCCGCAAGGTCGAATTCAAGATTTTCGATTTGTTTGTTCAACGCATCCAGCTGGTCGTCTGTCATGCTTCTTTCTCTCATGCTGCAGAAACAATATCTTAGCAGTAAGGTATTATAAGCCGAAAACTGTGAGACGCGTCAGTATGAGTATCTGATAGCAGGGTTACGTTCGTTTGTCCTGGGTTTTGAATTTTCACCTCATCTCATACAGATTTACGATATATAGGGAGGTCGGTTTGTTCTCGTTGTGGCGGGTGTCGGTGTCGACATTCCACAGAGCAATCTTTGGCATGTCGACAGAGCAATCGTTGGCATGTCGACATGATACCAACATCGAACATGCCATTAACCATACAACCATACAACCATAGCCTAGTCTCAGGTGTTTTTGTATAATTATAGAGATGCGCCCTCGCTGGATAGGGCTTCAGCAAATCACGAAATAGAATTATACAGCGTGACATAAATGGTACATGTATGATGGGCATCCCAGCACGGTATAATAAGAACAGTCGTCGAAGAGTCTTATACCTGACTATTGGGGAAAAAATCGGAGATGAAATCGAAGATTCC
The DNA here is from genome assembly GCA_001247695.2 of Cymbomonas tetramitiformis. NCBI lineage: Eukaryota > Viridiplantae > Chlorophyta > Pyramimonadophyceae > Pyramimonadales > Pyramimonadaceae > Cymbomonas > Cymbomonas tetramitiformis. Next base: position 8,612 of record LGRX02034370.1, on the reverse strand, counting down.
CCCTCTTTTGAAAAATCGGGAAAAAATTCAGTGCTTTAACAGTGCGAATTAACACTGCGTTTTTGAGGCCCAAATCGTAGGCTGTACTACGTATGCTGTATTGATATTCTATGAATTGAAGCCATTGTGTATTGGGGAAAAGATCGGAGATGGAATCGAAGATCCCCCTCTTTTGAAAAATCGGGAAATATAATTCAGTGGCTCTTAACACTGTGAAAAATGAAGCTGAGACTGTGACACTGTACGCTGTATACGATTTCGTCTCAGTTTTTTTTACGTCTTCATTCTCAACTAGAAATGTGTGAACGGATTCCGAAAATTCAGTGGCTCTTAACACTGTGAAAAAATGAAGCCAGAATCGTAGGCTGTACACTGTACGCTGTACACAGACAGAGTAGCTGTGACACACGACACAGTGAGCTGTGACACACGACTCAGTGTGTCACTGTACACACGACACGAGTCACGACACGACACGACACGGATACAGACACGATACACACGACACGACACGACACGACACGACACGACAGTATAAATAAAATTAAATATAACATAAAGGTCATCCATGAATGACAAGGTATGACTTCACAGTGCGGTAATAATTAAATTTTTAATTATATTTAAACCGTATTACCAGTGGAATAATGGTAAATGGGCGGAGCCCCCCAGCGGTGGCCCCCATTACATGGGGTTCATGATAAATGACAATCGTATGACTTCACACGGCGTTAATAATGTAATTCAGGTCATCAGAGAAATGAAGGGGTGGGGTCTGGGGGCGGAGCCCCCCAGAGGAACCCAACCCCCTCTTGGTCGCCGCCTCTATTTGCCGCGGGTCTCTCACTCTTCACATGATGATGATGCGGATGATGGATACTCAGGGGGGGGGTTATTTTTTCCCCACCTGTACGTTCACGTACCCCCTATATTGAGTTCCATTTCTTCTTCCTCCCTGCCTAGTCTCAGGATACGGGATAGCCTAGTCTCAGGATACGGGATGAGGTGACACCCGTATGTCGAATGTCAGACATATGTCGACATGACATTTTAGGAACAGTTTTTTAAATCTTTTAAAGATTAAACTATATAAAAGAGTTTAAAAACATTGTGACACAAACTCACGTGGGGTGTCAAACTAAATTTGAACCGTCCAAATGTTTTCGACCGGCAACATCGGAAGGTCCGCAGAGTTTCCTGGGGAGCGACGATGGAATATATCCATATTTAAGGGTAGCGGTTTACCGTTGGGCTATTTAATTCCCTCATTATTTTCATACCAATTTACAAATTTAAGATATTTAGTAATAGTTATGTATATACTTCATGCTGACCACCAAAACCGCATATCTCATGGAGAGACGGACTTTCGCCCCCCCATAAACTGGGGTGACTCGTGTCTCTTCCTGTGTCACCCCTCGCCCTGTTACTCTTGTTCCCAGAGTTTCTCCGAGCGCGGCCGCTGCGCGGCCTGCGACACGCGAGGGTCGACGTTACAGTTGATCGAAGAGGCTCGGAGAAACTTATGGACCCCACAGAGTTACACGAAACCCTAAATGTTTATTTTCGTCCATAAGCTCTGGGGACAAGAGTACTCGCCCTGTGGTGTCACTTGCATCTTGCCTGCCGATGCCGTCAGTCATGCAGGACCTGATATTTCATATTAGCTATTACCCATATGCATAGGACTAGTACGCACACAATAGTCACAGTCTCACTCTCAGTCCTTCTAGTGACATCACTCGACACATGAACACACTATTCGATGAAAATGACATTCTCATGTCGTCAAGGTATGTCTTACGCCGGCAAGGTCGACTTTACACAAAACTTCCGAAAATATTTTTATTCGATAAACATGTCGCTCAAAGCAATCTAAACATATTGCGTACTCCGGGTATGCAATTGTCCCAATTGAAAAGTTATGGTCGATACCGCTCAGCTATCTCTCATGGAGAGACAGACTTTCGCCCCCCCATAACTGGGGGTGACTGTCTCTTCCTGTGTCACACCTCGCCTTGTGGTGTCACTTGCATCTTGCCCGGCATCAGTTCCGACAGATAATAAAACCACCAAGTTATTTTATTATCTCATCTTTGACCGTGACACTCAGGGTTTGCACTGCCTGCTTCTTGAGTTGTTGTGACCCGCAAATATATCCACCCTTTGCATATATTTTGTTGTTCACATCAGGTTATGGTCCCACCACTGGCAGGCTCACCCGTTCGGTTTCGCTTTCTCTGATCCCGCACCCTGTGCGGTTCACACGCCCCCTTGGCTTCGCGATTTGGCGGCGAGCACCCTTGTCCTCCGCGCCTTTTCCATCTTCACCCCGGTGCCCCTATACCATCGGGACATTTTTCGAGTACCCTGTCCTCGACCCGTACGCTTGTTACAGCGCCCGGACACTTTTGTCAGATATATAGTTCGGAGTGAATATATCGGATAACTGGAAATAAACCCTGAGTTAAGGGTTTTCGTGATCAGAACGGTAAAAGTCAGATAGATAAAAGAGGTATACACATAAATACTAACGGGAGTTTCCCGACTACTAGTGACGGTCACCCAGCCTACTTTAGGAGGTGACAAGTGACAGATTATCCTGTCGGTGTGTCACATCCAGCACACCACCTAGGGTGGTGACCGGAGTTAGCAGTGAAACGAAGCAAACAAACTCCCTACTTAACTTCAGGAGGAAACTGTAGCACACCTGGGGGCCTGTACTCTTGGTCAGGGCGGTCCCAGGTCACAGCAAGGTTGACAGATACTGTGTTAACCGCTAAAACCCTAAACACAACTCAATTTCAGAGAGCTCCTCTGCACATCTAGGAGGCTAAGCAATAGCTAATCTCTAGGCAGGCACGGTGTGACCAATCTCAGCCACTAGGGGTCTGCGGGGCTGGCGATCCGGCCCGGAGCAGCGTGAGGGTGAAGTAGTTGCCGGCCCCCGGGGCCGGTGGTAAATCATTCGTAGAAGAAATTGTTGAACCCTCGATCACAGCCGCATGGTCACCAGAGCTCGGCTCCTCGTCGTCGGACGAGTACGGCGGTGGCGGGTAAGGCGGTGACGGCGGAACGTAATCAGGGTCGGGGTCATATAGCCATGGTGGCCGCGGGACATTGCGGAGAGTGTGGAATCCCTGCCGCAGCTCCCGATACCGCGTCAGTCGATGTGGCGGAATAGCAGCCGTGCTCGCACCACCCACCGCGTCGCCAAGATCGCTACGAACCATTGCAGTTGGCGAAGTTCTCGTAGCCGGGACTGCCGAGGCAGTCCACGTAGTACCACCGACCGGTGGAGCCGTGCATGTGCGCGCACCGGCACCACCGACATCGGCAACGGTGTGCGGCGCGGCGGTGGCACAAATCACAAACAGCGCACACACCAAGGACGAAGTGAGAAGAGACCTCCCGAAGCCCGGAATGGCGTTCCCACAGCCGTACCGTGGCCGCGGCGGTGCCAACGAGGCATCCTCGTCGTCATCGTCGCTCGTGGCGTAGGTCGCGGGCTTGTAGTCCATCACGCGCTCCGGTGCCTCAACCGCGGAGAGCAAATTCATGCTCGCGGCCGGCTCGTCGGGCGCCCCCAATGCAATCCCCGTGCTCTCAATGAAATCGGCAAACGTGCGGGTGACGGGAGGGCAGAAGGGGTTCGGCGGACCGGTCCATTCCTCCTCGGATTCAACCGACGCGGGTGGGGAGTGTGCGGTCGGCTCCGACACCACCGGCAAGTCGGCAGTGAAGGTGTTGATGTTGAACGTCGAAGCCCCAGCCGTGCGTGCCATCTCAGAGAACTCGGTGACGGCGGACACGAGGACCTCACCGTCCTCCTCGCAGAACGAGCACGCGGAAAGATCGGTGAATACCTCCGGCTTCCCGCCCGCAAGCATGCAGAGGGCGTCGAATTCCACGGGGTCGCCGTGGTCGATGGCGTGTTGGAACTTCGCGGCCAGCACGGAGTTCTCGGCCTCCTCGGCGAAGGCGTAGGCCGAGAGTCCGGTCCTGCCCCCGTTCGGGCAGTCCCGATGCCAGTGCCGCGCCTTCCCCTTAGCGCACACCTGATTTTGGCAGTACGGGATGGCCGCACCGGTGTCGCGGTGGAAGGCCACCTTCCTTGAGACGGATTGAGACCAATTCCCCCCTTCGGGAAGGGGCGAGGCCGCGAAGCGGGTCTTGACGCGGCGGTCCGGCTTGTCCGCGCGAGGGGTAAATCCCCGTGGTGACGGCTCGGACTCGGCGGCGACGAGGAAGTCGGCCAATTGCCGCTTCAAGTCGAGGACCATCGTGCGTAAGTCCGCGATCTCACCCGTCGTGCCCGAATCACCGATGTCCTTCTCCATGAAGTGCGTGCCGTGGGAGTACCGGTGTGCGGATGCGGTGGCTGTGCCCGCCCGCACGCGCTCGCCGTAGCACTCACGTACCCATTGCTGAATAGTGAGGAGGTCGTGGGCGGCTCGTTGGTCGTGAAGAAGCAAGCGGGACACCACCGGCTGGTAGAAGGTGGTGTCGAGGGCTTTGATGAAAAGGGACTTCACGTCCTCGTCCATGAGCGTCGCCCTTGATCTCGCAGCCTTGAGCGCGGCGTTGAAGTCCTCGATCGGTCCATGAGGGTCCATGCCCGCAGGGATGCGGACGGCGAACATGTCCGCTTGCCCCTGGAAGGGGTCACCAACCGGGATCATCCGACGGGCGAACTCGAGCAGAACACGCTTACCGTCTGTCGGGAAGCTGGCGTGGGACGAGTCCATCCAGTCCGCTGCGGGCGAGGAGGGGTCTACCAGCAGCTCGAGCGTGGAGAACAACAAATTGTTGGCCTCCACGCGGACGGCCAAAGTAGCGTCGTCCAGCGTGAAGAGCGGAGCGAAACCGATGTCCTCAGTGACGAATGCTGTCTGCAGCGCAGAGACCATGCATCCTCGTGAAGATGGCCGCCGCGTGGGACTCCGCACCGGAAAATCTCCCCTCCTTGCCGTCGAACAACTTGCGTTGTACGTGCTTGGCTACCTTCATGTCGAAGTGCCCTCGTTGCAACGTGCGTACCGATGCCAAAAATGTAGCCCCCGCCGAATTAGCGGGCGGCTGTGCCGCTGGCGGAGTCGCGGGTGTGTTGGCATGCCTGGCAGCAACGGAATCAAAAATCGTGCTTAACGTGCGGCGGCGATTCGCCATGCTAGCTGTTGATCTAGTAGAAGCGACCATGATGAAGAAGACTATAGGGGTGGAGTGAGGCAAGAAGACGTGGAAAAAATTGCGGCAGTCTCGGGCGGCCAAGAAATGCGGTGGGTCGTCGATACGGCTGCCGTGAGAGAGCAGCGATTCCGAGAAGTCGTGTGGTAGATGGCGGCCAATACGAAACGGTGTGATAACCAACCAGGATACGTAAACCAATCCAACGTTAAATCCCGTAGAAAAAATGTTCTCAAAGGCCTACAGCTCGCCGTAAATCAACCCACAAAATTTAGGCCATACCCGCGACTGCCGGCACTCCCACGCGCGGAGCGCCTCACTCCATCCCAAGCGTCCGGCTTTAGCCAATCATCTCAGCGGTGTCGCAGTGGCTAAATAAAGTGTAAGTGGGGCCAAACCTGTCAGATATATAGTTCGGAGTGAATATATCGGATAACTGGAAATAAACCCTGAGTTAAGGGTTTTCGTGATCAGAACGGTAAAAGTCAGATAGATAAAAGAGGTATACACATAAATACTAACGGGAGTTTCCCGACTACTAGTGACGGTCACCCAGCCTACTTTAGGAGGTGACAAGTGACAGATTATCCTGTCGGTGTGTCACATCCAGCAACTTTCGAGCACCTTTGTCCTCGACAATTTTACTTTGCGCTCTGGCCAGCAACACCTCAACTGCAGCAAAATTGGCTTATCGCACGACGTTTTTGACGTCACCACCGTCTTCCCCGCGGGAATCTACCCCAGATTGTCTTTTCCATCGTTCGATTTGGTTATTTTTAGCGAAAGTTACGTTTTCGCTTGGGAACCCTAAGTGTCGGGCTCCAGATTTTACAGCTTACAGCGGCCATGGCTTCGTGTTGTCAGCGTTCGCGCATTTCTGCAGTTGCCTCCGCGCTGCACGTGATTCGACGACGAGAACTTAGGCAACTTACCCATGGCTACGATCTGGTGGTGTCTGAACGACGATCGCTCTTAATTGGAAGATGCGCTTTGAATTGGAAGATTTTTTGAAGGTCATTGTTTTGATGTTTTTTGCATTATTTTAAACATATCATGCCCAAAAAATAGGGTGGTTATAATTTTGGAAGTTTTTCTCATCGTACGAGGCGGGGTTTTCAGAATTCTTACGATCGCACTAGCCACATCACTAGTGCGATCTGACTTCGCACTAGTCACGCGGCTAGTGCGGACTCAAGCGACACACGGCCGTACGGGGCACCCGGCGATGAACCAACGACATTCCGGTCACTCATGATCATTTTGGAAGCATTTCAAACCAAAAACAAAAAAATAAAAAATTTGGAAGGAGTGACTTCTTCCAATTCAGAGCGTTCGTCGTTTCTGGTGGTGTTCATGCACCAGACACCAAAATCGAGGCCATCAACCCCATCGTCGACATGAGCTTTGACCACTACGAGCTCACCCCGCAGCATCCTCCACTCTTCCATCCACCCTGCGTGCCCCGTGGCCATTGCCTGGTGGTGTTTGGTGGTGTTGCATCCCTCATCCCACCGCTTTTCCTCTCTGCTTTCGCACTTGTGTGCGGCAGAGTGGAGCCACACCGCATTTTCTACCTTCGCCCCCCTCGGGGTGTCCACGTCCCCGCACTCGCTCTGTTGTTGGTACCACACATCGTCGCACCGCATCGCGTGGGCGTTGGATGACGACGTCCTGGCGGCGCTCGACTTCGTTCACCATCGAGAGCTACGCCGCCGTCCACCCTCGATTGCTGGGCTAGATTCGCCGGCTGGCCTGTGGGAGTAGTCCTCCCCACAGCACATGCATGGGCATAAGCCCCTAGAGCACGCATCTAGAGACCAGCGCGGCGGAGCCACTCTAGCTGGGTTGAAAAAGACCTCTTAGGGTCTCAAAATATGCTTGGTTCTTAGAGTTTTGCCTCTGTGGCCAGCCGTAGGATGCTAGCCCCGGCCTGGCTAGCTTGCATCGTGACACCTCACGCCTTCGGGGTGAGGTGGTGTCATGGAGAGACAGACTTTCGCCCCCCCATAACTGGGGGTGACTATCTCTTCCTGTGTCACACCTCGCCTTGTGGTGTCACTTGCATCTTGCCCGTCATCAGTTCCGACAGATAATAAAACCACCAAGTTATTTTATTATCGCATCTTTGACTGTGACACTCAGGGTTTGCACGGCCCGCTTCTTGAGTTGTTGTGACCCGCAAATATATCCACCCTTTGCATATATTTTGCTGTTCACATCAATCTCCCATACTTAACCATACATAAGCGGAAACTTAAATCGCTTATATCTCACGATCTAGAAAATCAGAAGTTTTGTGTAAAGTCGACCTCGCGTAAGACATACCTTGATGTGAAAATGATATCGCCTTATTTACCTCATGATAGGATTAAAAAGCCGCATTTTAACAGTCAAGAACATGCAAGTACAGGTTGTGCATTAGATTTAATGGTCTTTATGGTACAAAATTGAGGTCAAATGCACTTTTTCGAAATCTAGGAGGAGTGAAAACACAAAGAACTTTTGACTCGGAAACTATATACACGTTATACACATATTATTTACATATTTTTTTCAGTCTTGCTTTACGCGTCCACTTCAGGTGCTACCGCTACCGCTACGCAATTATCAAAAGCTTCGTCTTCATCGGAATCATCCGATTCATTCAAGTCACCTAGGTCCTTGCGCGTGCGTTTGGAATGTTGTGCAAGCAAAGCGACGACTATCTGCGCGTATTGCTCGTTCGGTATACTCCGTTCGGGGTCTTTCGCATCCACATTCCATGCCAGCACTAATTCATTCTTATCGAAAGTCTCGGTAGACGGTGGGTGCCCCGGTGGCGCTGCGAAAGCTCCTGGGTGACTCGCAAGCTGCTTGCCAAGGTGCTTCTTCTTGGTGTCGGTGTGCTTTTCGGGTTGGAAATAGCGATATAGCAGCTGTTGAGTTGACGGATAGCGCGCCTCCACCCCCTACAAATTTAGGAATCGTAGGTAGGGCCATGTTTGCCTTGTATCTACCTTGTGTCTGGATGGCCAAAAACTACGACCAGACATGGCCATGTTTAGTCAGTTTTTCCGCGGCGCAACACCACCCAAGTAGGGCCATGTTTGGTCGTGGTTTTTGGCCTTACTTACCCCTTACTTACCTTGTACCTACCCAATGTCTAACGCACCATACGTACGCCCGTGAATGCATGAATCACTTAGACATTGGGTAGATACAAGGTAAGTATGGCCATGTCTATACATAAACAAGGGTAAGTAGGGCCCTATCTATCATGTATCTATACTCAAGTACTGGGTAAGTATGGCCATGTCTATACATAAACAAGGGTAAGTAGGGCCCTACCTATCATGTATACTCAAGTACAGGGTAAGTATGGCCATGTCTATACATAAACAAGGGTAAGTAGGGCCCTACCTATCATGTATCTGTACTCAAGTACA
>LGRX02034369.1:0-18415 GCA_001247695.2 Cymbomonas tetramitiformis | reverse complement strand
GTCATACTGTCATCCCTCGGACATCTGGTACTCTTCTTACCGTAATCTCAAGCCCGACTTCACTGTCACCCTGTCAATTCCTGATTACCCTTGGTGACACACATCAACTCAGGTGTACCAGCTTACGCTGTGCCTCCAGGGTTTTTAGGGGGGGCAATATATGGGGCTATTCAGAGGGGTTATCGATACCTATCGACTGCCCACTATATATTTCCCCAAAGTTTAATTTCAAATTTCATTTGGAAGCGACTTCCTGGTTATTTTGAAAATCGTCACGTAAGCCCCCTCAGCATACGCCCTTCAAAATGGGTATTTGTACGCGTGGTCGGCGCGGCAGGCGGGGTACTGCATGACTCGACCCCCCCTTGTGAGAATTGACCTTGTAGTCGTCATTTGTATATTCCCTCCAGATTCCGATTTCATGGAAGTCGCATGTATGCAAGATCCGTGTGTGCAGAGGGTGCATTTTCGAAACGTGTGCTCGAAATCTTTAAAAAAGTGCTCCATGATTTATGAGCAGGACTATACAATGCGTCTGCCAGCAAGCCCAAAATCTCGCGTTCGCATTTGTCGTCCAGTTGCGTAATCAGATTAACAACATTTTGAATATTTGTCATTATTAAGTGTCATGCTGAATAATATACAGGAATCAATCGAAACATGATAATAGGCAAGCGGAATTATCATCGTATAGTGAAACGACACACCTGTATATCCCCTATTGAACATGTTGAAGCGAGAATCGTGTATTGTATAACAAACTTGCTGCCCGACCATATCACTGCCATACGCAGTGTTCGCGACCACAAAGCAATGACCACATTCATCGGACAAGAAGGACGCTGCATGAAAGTAGCCGCGGACTTTCAATGGAGGCTGACGTGCAGATGCAAATATGAAGATAACTTTATTCGTCGCTACCTTCAACACCAAACGAACTTCTACAAAGGACTCAATCTTATGGGATTTATAGTAGCTTAATTACAAAGACAAAGATCTTGAGGAACTGCTTAAAGTTATTCGCCGGAATTTATTACTTTCAGAGGCCATAGTGATTATTCATAGCCATTTGAAACAAAGGATTGACCACTGGGCTTCTACGAGTCTCAGACGAGTCCTGCTGTCGTATGATGGTTTTTGAGGGCTGTAAGATTACCCTTTTGCAAGACTGCTGCAATGAAATTGGTGGCTGTAACGGTACATCGTCGTCAACATTGCAATCGGACGGTTGACCCATCGCTGTCATCATAATCGAGATAGTAGACATAGACTGCTTGTCGTCGGAATCACTATTTTCTGACTGGGCATCAACCTCAGCAGGCTGTGGCAAAGGTTCTACAGTGTCTAGCCAGTTTTCTAGTCGTCCCTGCAAATCCAAGCCACGACTGGTTAATACAGTAGACATTGAAGCAGCCACTTCCTTGCTAACAATGGCCATTAAGGGGCATCTGAGATATCTTCTGCGCCAGTATAAAATCAGACAAGCAAGATTGCTGCCTGCCAACTGTAGCAACAAGGCTTGATCCCTTCAGATTGACAGATGTTGACAACACAAAAACACATACGTATGAAGAGAATCACCTGCCAATCGGAGCAAATATTCCCACTCTGCAGAATTGTATGATCTCCGAAGCGTATGTGGTGGCTTGGGCGGTGCTGTCTGTTGGATTCAGACTGTGAGTCTGACACTTCAGACTGTGAATCTGAAAATATGGTCAGGCCTTCCGATCGTAGAGTGGATGCTGCCTGAAGAGAGGACGGTTTAATCCGCTGACACTGCCACCAGATTTTGGCCTGCACCCACAATTTGTACCATATCGATAATACCTGGGCCAAAACCACCTCCTCATGCACTTTTTTCCCCACTTCAAGTTGCGAAATGAGGGCGATCCATGCCCACTGTTCCCCAGTGCAGCGTTCAATGGCACACCACCTGGCAGGTCACATGGTGATACGGCTGCCAAACAAGTAGTTTGCCAAGCAATCTCTGCTCATGTGCCGCGAGTCATCCCTCAAAAGAAAGCTTCAGCTTCGGGTTGCTTCCCTCTGCAGAAAAGCATCCTTCGGGTGCTGACATCCGTAAGATCATTTGAATGCTTGCGTCCGATCCTTCAGATCCAGATTCCGGTGTTTACAATCCAAACACGCGCATAGGGGGCGCGTGCAGCCGTTGACATATCAGGAAACCTGTGACATCACAGTTTTCACCAGCTTCAGGGTGAATAAGCTGGCATCGCCTAGAGCACATTATGACACTTGGAGCATGCTTGCTAAGTGACACCGACACTCAGCGCCCAGATGCTCCGCGCGATCTCCTCTCAGAAGCATTTCATTTTTATAACTTGAAATAAAATTCAAGTTATAATAACTTACATCATAACTTGAAATAAATAACTTTAATAAATAATTTGAAATGAAATTCAAGTTATAACAAGTTAAATTACACCTTGAAATAAAATTCAAGTTATAATAAATTAAACTATAACTTGAATATAATGTAAGTTAAAATTTGAAGTATAACTTAAATATAACTTGAATATCAGTTAAAATTTAAATTGTAACTTAAATAACATAAAGACTACTGGCATGACTTCTTCCTGCGGCTACCTCGGCTTGTCATGTATGTCGTTGTCCTCGCCTCGGGGATCCCCTACGGGATTAAGCACCCGATAAAAGGGGGATATGGGTAGCCGCGTTGGGAAAAGGACGGCAGCGCAGAGTGCACGTGCAATGCAGATGCCTGCTGCCGATGGCCGTGTGGGTGGGTGCTGCTGGCCTGACAACAGACCCTAACCGACCACATCCGCGCTGTGCGTGGATGGTGGACACCCTCCACGGCATCTCACTTTCAGCACACATTGTGGCGGAACTGCTGAGAGCGCCTGCTGCTTACACGCGCGCGGGGGCTGCAGGGGTTGAGGGGAGACCTGAACGCAGAAGCTCCCGAGCTGCAGGTAGAATAGCATGCTCGCATGTTCGATCATCACCTTGCGTATCGTATCACTATGCCAGGACAGCTGCACAATGCTGACAATGGCCAGGTTGCTGGCGCACATTAGAGTCTCAGTCAGCTGCTCCACTCGATTGTGCATCGGCTGAAATGCGACGATTATGCCCAGCTGCATGCACCCCCTCCCGGCGCCCATTCTTCGACCGCAAAACATGTTTCATTACCAAGAATGCGCATACGCAAGAGACAGGCCAGGTGGCGAATTGAGAATCGGCATACGCAAGCCAGGGGACCATCAAAGTGGATATGGACAGTAAGTGGCTGTAGGGGGAAGGGAAGCCTGCAGCTCGTATAGATCTAAGTCGCTGCTTCCACCAGCCTGTCAACCAATCACTCAGTGGGATCCAGGCGATGCGGGTGCAAGCCCTTCCCTCACCTGCGAAGCAAACAGCCACGAAAGCGCAAGCGACTGAGGCCACGTGCACTCCCAATGGTGCTGCCCATCGCCAGTCTCACATGCGCACGGGACACTCGTGATCCCCAATAGTACCTGTCCTCCCAACCGCCCTCCCAAACCCGCTCCTCCCACCATGCAATTTGTTTTATAAGCTCTATCTAGGGCTCTAAATGCAGCAGCCCTACAGCCCTGAGGAACCCCCCGAGCCCCCGGGCCTCGCGGCCCTGCAGCCCTGAGGAACCCCCTGAACCCCCGGGCCTCGTGGCCCTGCAGCCCTGAGTCACACGCCTGGAAGAGTGCATTACCTCAAATTATTGCCAAACAAGACTCCTTTCGAGCTTGGCCCGTCTACAGCAGTGAAGTACGCTGGGAAATCGACCGGGTACAAATGAATGTGTGGGCATGAAGGGCGCGTGTCAGCACCGCCGCGATCATGGTCACGGTCCACTTGACTAGATTGTAGTACACTCCCCAAGGCGGGTATTGTGGTGGGCATAGCGTGCTCGAGGTTGCGGAGCGCTGCGAGGGGCGCTTTGACAGGCGGAGCAGGTTGGTGTTCCTGGTGTGTCTCACACATTCGCCGTGCGCTTGCTCCCGGGCCACTGGATGTCCCCGCAGGTTCTCGAACAACACGCCATACCTGCTTCCTCCGCACCCACTCCCGTCTCCAAAACATCGGTGGACGCTACTGGGCCGGATCCTGCCGTTGCGGCTCTTTGATCCGACGCTCTCAGGGCATAGGACACGGGACACGCCACGGAGCAATTTGAGTGTACCCACGGCTCGAGGGGAGAGGAAAGATTTGGAGGGCTGGACCCGAGATTAGTACTTCAGTCGAAGGGAAAACAGCGCGATTCTCACTGAAGCCATGCCAGGTGGCATCCAAACGGTATTCGTGCGTGCACCGGGACAGCAAGGTTGGCCTGCGGCACACGCAGGCAAGCTCGGTTTGGAGGGAGCAGGGTGCACCCGGTGATGAGATTGTCAACGCCTCACACGTGGCAGCAATATGCTGCGGCATGGCGCCCGGCTCAATGCCACCACATGGCATGACGGATGCCGCAGCCTTAGTGCCCCTAGTCACACACAGCTCTGCAGACACCAGGAGAGTCCAGCAAGCTCGGCCCTACCGTAGGACGAAGCCATCCATCGATAGTCCAAGGCCAAGGCCCTCTTGTTCTTGTCCAATGGAAGAACGCGATAGCGGATCCAGCCCATATCCCCCCCCTGCAGGTGTTGCCTGCCACAGACCCTCTCGTTCCACCACCTCCCCCTTCCTTTCGTGACACTTGCAACAGCTCTTTCCCACTCCCCCTTCCCCCATTCCTCGGGTCTCGCAATACGTATCCCCTCGGCCGCACCCTTTGACAACAAACAACAGGAGGCACAAGCTGGTGCCGCTGGACCTACCCCGGTGGGTCCGCTCTTCGAATTCCGGGGGTTGACGCGGAGCACCAGCGGCTGACGTGGCGCCGAGAGCCACATAGCCTTCGGGCGATGCTGCTGCAGAGCAACCATCACCCTAATACGCTCCGTGAACAGCATCCTCTCGTCGTATGCATCCTCATCCCGCAGCAACACATAACAGGTCAGCTGCCGCTGCACGTCCTCAACCCCCCTTCCCCTCCACAAACACGCTCCTCCCAATCGTCCTCATCCCAAAATCGCACACCGCATGTCAGCTTTCACTGCACATCACTCACGTCTGCCCCCCCGCCCCCACCCTGCAAGCTCCTCGATAAGTTATTCCCCCAACCCCCTGCAAGCTCCTCGTGATTTATTCCCCCCAACCCCCTGCAAGCTCCTCGTGATAACTGTTATTCCCCCCCCCACCTTGCAACCTCCTCGTGATAACGGTTATTCCCCCCCACCCTGCAACCTCCTCGTGATAACGGCAACCTCCTCGTGATCCCCCCCACCCTGCCCAGCCTCTCCTCGTGATAGGTTATTTGCGTCCGGTTGCAAACCTCGTGCGCAGTGGGGAAAGTAATGCACGGGCGTAGGGAGCAGGGCGGGGACGTACAAAGGGGGACATCCCATTCCGGATAATTAGCCCCCCAGCAAGGAGCAGGCCAATCATCGCTAAGAGCAGGACCGCAGCCAGGATCAGAGGCACCGGGTCCCCTGGGACTACCCCGAGGACGAAGCCGGCGCTCTGCGCGGTGCTCGTGATGAGCAAGCGCAGCGCTGACACCTCGCCGAAGGGGAAGTTGAGGAGCCGGGGCATCCCGGCCATGTCGAGCAGTGGAATGCGCCGCCACGCGCTGTGCAGCCCTCGTCTCAGCTGATCCCACGCGGGCGCACCCAGCCCACTTGTCATTGGCGGGTGACTTCTCCCAAACAGCATCCACACACACAGCTGTGGTTCATCATTAGTTCCTACAGGATCCGTCTCTGTTCTTGATGCTGCACCCATGAAGGCTAAGAAAGGGGGCTTCAACAAGATACATTTCGCTGAAACCTAAATGCTTCGCGAAGTCTCGACGCCTGAAGGGGCTTGGCTGGAGGGAGCCTGACCCCATCCAACACTTATTAGAGCCCATTCATCACGTCTATGCCCAAGTGACGGCATGCCGAATCGGGTTACAGGGCGTGGCCCGGCACTGCACGACTGTAGACTGGAAGGGAAAGGGAGAAACCCCACTCACAGGCCGTGCCGTATGCTGCATGCCGCGACGGAATAGAAGTGGGAATTTATTTCATAAACCACGTGTGCAAAAGTGCCTGAAGCGGATCAGGCTTGCTGACAATTCCGAGTATAATCATGTTTGCGGAAGCGGCCCGTCCAGGCGATTTCCCCTTCAGTTTGTGCAAGTCCAAGCCCTATTCAGTCCCTGGTGCGCGAAACAAGAGGTGTACTGTGTAGGATAACGTAGATCTAATAATCTAAGATACAGTTTATCTTAACAAGCATATAGCACAGTGAACAACTATCACAATGATATTGTTGACGTATATAAGGGAATGACGGCAGCTTACACAACTGCCACCTTTATTGTCCTGAGTTCCCGCCAGATACTCTCTTGGGCGATACGAGTACATAACCAGTCACTACAGTCGACACAGTGATACTGTCGACTGTGGACTCTCAGTCACACGATTCATGACCACACTCGACAGACTCGGTCGTGGTTGTGGAATACATTTGTGTGTACTGTTAGTACTTCCTATCCATGACATAAGTTTTGATGACAGGATGACAGAATGACAGATGACTACAGGTCAGGTTTTCCTACTCCTCCGTGCTTCTAGATCGGAAGAAGCAAAGCACGATCGCTCGAAGCACCACAAACCTGTCAGTCGGCATTGATTAGGTAAAGAAGTCAGCTAGATTTTCTGCTGACGGTACTTTGGCTATCAGAATACGACCCAACTCAGCCAGTTTTGCTACATAGCGGTCCCGTACTGAAATGTGTCGAGTAGCAGTGTTGTTGAGAGCGCTCTCTGCCTGAATGACGGATGCATGATTGTCCCCGTGCAGCACTACCGGGAGTTTCACTGGAGCAAATTCTGACAGCAGATTGATAACGTGCTCGATGTCTCGAGCCGTCTCCGAGAGTGCAACCAGCTCGCCGTCTGCTGTGCTCACAGCAATAGTCCTCTGCAGTTTCGATGAATACATGACAGTGCTTCCATTGAGTCTCACCAGCGAGCCCGTCACAGACCGGCGCGTAACTTTGTCCGCTGCATGATCTGCGTCCAAGTAGGCCGAGATTTCAAGTTCAGCAATGTGAGATGCCGGTGAACTGCATTGAAGAGTAAGACAGTCGTCAACAGTGCCCTTCAAATATCGGAGTATACGCAGAAGATGTTGCCAGTGTGTCGCATTAAAGCAGTGCATAAAGCGCGCCATATAGCACACTGCTGTCAGGATGTCCGGTCGCGTGCAGCGCGCCAGCCACATAAGCTCCGTGGCCAAATTGGCATAAGGATAGTCAGCTGCAGTTTCCTGCGGGTCTGCCGGCGTCAGCGAAAGCTTCGGCTCCATAGGCGACAAAGCAGGATTGCAGTCGCTCATACCGTACCTCTCGAGGATTCGGTGAATGAGACCCTGCTGACTCATACGGCATTCTCTCACCAGGCCTGCGTCACGGAAGGTCATACGCATACCCAGAATGTCAGTCAGCACACCTTCGTCCACACTAGGATAGGTACTGTTGAAGGATGTAAAAAAGTTGTTCTTCCACGTTTCACTGGATGTCAGTATAAGGAAGTTGTCAACATGAATGTAGATCAAGACGATGAGCTCGTTCGGTCGGAAGATGTAGAACAGGCACGGGTCGATGTTCGAAACGGCAAGCATAGTATGATACTGTAGAAGCCACCGTTTCAACGTGAAGTACCATACTCTGGGAGCCTGCTTGAGTCCATAAACGCTCTTCGCCAGCCTGCCAAAATAAGTTCCACGCACCAGACGGTTATCTGGCCACCTGACAAAGAGAGGGGCGTCGAGGTCCAGATCACCGTTCAGAAAGCAGGTCACAACGTCCATGGTGAACGCCAGCAGTCCCAGAATAAGACTCAGTTGGATAAGAATGCGCAGCGTGTTTAGCTGCGTGCACAGGGAATAAACCTCCTCATAGTTCACACCGTGAGTCTGCTTGTTGCCGAAAACAACCCAGCGAGACTTACGCTCAGTGAGAACATTCGCAGCGTCAAACTTCGGCTTGTAAACAGCCTTCATTCCCAGTGACTTCACACCTGCTGGAAGACTCTTCACTGGCACGATTGCATGCTTCACGTCGATGAGCGCGCACTCCTCTTTGTAGTCTGATGCCTGCCACTGCACTGCATCCGGTGCACTCACCAGCTGCGGCCAGTTCTTCGGACAAGTCACTCCATTGGGCAGCCACTGCTGTTGCACTGCTGCCAAAGCCACGTGCTGCACTTGAAACCGAATTATAGTCTCGGCGACGTCGACCGACTTCCCCGTGCGTCCATAATGCCTCAGCAGAAGCACCTGATAGGGTAGTCGGTGCTCTCCTCGAGCATTGGTGCAAACCACGGCTTCCTCCCATTCTGTGCCTGGCGTTAGCTGCACTTTTGCGAAAGCGAACACAGGATAGAAACGATTGATAGTCTGCTCGTTGAGGATCTTCTTGAGCAGCTCCAGGCTAGAAACACTCTGCTCGAGGAAGAAACTCACCGGTGCCAGAACGTCGTACATTTGTTGCTCGAGCGCGACTGAAGTTTCACAACAACTGTGAACTCGTCAGAGTCGGGGGGAGCATAGATTGCGAAATCAAGAATCAAAGTCGGTGAACCGGTGAACTTCTCGAAGTACGGTGCGTCCAGTTGGACACAGTTGAATAGTGACCGTAGTGGTACCACCACCAAAGGATCCCAGCTGAGCACCAGCTTTCCCACATCGTTGACACGCTCATCGAACCGTACCATACCGCACCGTACGACTTTGTTCCTCGACATGCAGTAGAGAAGATACGAAGGCGATCGATCGTCGTGACCCACGTACAGAAGAGGTGTCGCTAGATCAGCCAGTTTAGTTCGCAGTGACTTATCAACAAAAGCATAAGCATGACAACCGAAGATACGAAGAGTACTCAAGTCCACCTTCTGGTGCAGCACGTCCATAGTTGACATCATACCGAGCTCGGCCTTCACCACACGGTTCAGCAAGTACACAGCATGACGAAAAGCCAGTGGCCACATACCGGCACAGAGACCCCCAGTCGGAAGCATAGCCCTGGCCTTTGCCTGCAGTAGTCGATTGAACGACTCCACTCGTGCATTGTTCTCGTGCAGATAAGGTGCTGTCGTACGCTGAAGGATGCTGTTCTGTGTACAGTACTCAGCCATCTGACCCGCAATGATTGTCGAGTCGTTGTCAGACTGTATAACCAGTAGGTCCAGATCATACACGAGCTCCTCCACACGCAAGTCTTCCCCCAGAATTGCTCTGCCAGTAGTTCGCACAAGATCTCGATAAAGATGCAACGCTGGGAGATACTCCAGTTTACGTTTCCAGAAATAAATGCACCCAAGTCCAGAGTAGTCATCCACGTGTATCGTGTATCCACGGGAACCACCCAGCGATATCTGGAACGGACCACCGTGGTCCGTGAAAGTGAGCTGCCCAAGTCGTGTAGATGCCTGTCTCTTCTCCACCGTTTTCCTCACCAATTTGGGTACACGTCCTCGGTCCATAGTCTGCGAGGGTCTCGTCACCTTGGAGACCTGACACGACATACACTGCTCAGAGCACTTTGTCACCTCACTAGCACGCAGTTCTTCAGAGCTCACACCAAGATTCACACCTTGTATGTCCATGACGCCAATATATCTGTCACAGAGGTGTCCCAGTCGTAGATGAACGAGAACTTTGGCGGCAATACGACCCACAGTAAACTGGTCAAGGTAAAACAACGTAACTGCCCAGGGTGTTCCTTGTATCCAGACTCGCCCCGGTTCTGACTCCGTCAGTTCCTCTACACGATAGCACTGGTCCTTCGATGCTGAGAAAATAACACTGCCCTTCGAGTACGTCTGTAACTCCTCCAGCTTCTTGGTTAGTCCCCACCAGACAGCATGAGGCTTGTGAGGAAGCACCAGCAGGAACTTGGTGCACGCCGGGTCCCTCGCAAAGTCCGTGAAGATTTTCACCAGAAGCCTTCCAATAAAAGTGTCCACGTAGGGCATGTTTGCATAAAAAGACCGTCCCGCCAGTGTGTGGTCGAAGACTGAGTTCTCCACTGAGTAGAACTCCGGTAGCTGCGTGTTGTGTTTATCAGCACACATATCTACAGTGAAAGGCCCCTTCTCCGCGTTCCAGCGATGAAAGTCAGTAAACTTCCAGTTGACCACGTCACGGAAGACCTTCTGCTGCACTGTAGGACAGGCTGCTTCAATATCGACGTACTCCGGTAAGATGAAGATTTTTCCGTCTCGCACCAGCCTGTATCGAGACTTCCCGCTCGTGCTCACCAACTCACGATGAAGTAGTTGACCGTACAACCCGTACTTGTCCCCCAAGCACACTGCAGACAACAGATTAAACGGTGAGTCTGGCACGTACTGCGCCTCAACACTAAGCACGTCAACTCTACCAGTTGCATAGTTCCACAGACTGATGAGCGCCACACCGGCACCCTTCGACTCTGTAACCTATCCCGCTATGACTTTGAACTGCAACGCCTTCTCGGCGCATACCGTGCCTCCTTCAAAGAAAGCCAAGTCGTTGAGTACCGTTCTCGTAGCCATTGAGTCGTAGTGAAGCACGCGCCGATGTACGACCTCCACAGTGCTGGCAACCATAGACGGTTGAGAAGCGAGTTCCCGTTGTAGATCTGTAAGATCCCCTTTTGATTGAGACACTCCGTACTGTTGGAATTCAGCGGTGGGTAGTTTGCAAAAAGCGAGCGTAAACTTTCATTCTCAAAAGATATACCAGTTCGCAGCTTGAAACGCCACGAACATTAGCGCCCAATCATTACTGATTGGGCAGTCTAAGTGAAAGTTCACTAATTAGAGTCTGACGTGTCACTGTCGAGTTCATAACGATTGCAGTGACACGCCTACGATGGGCCGATGAACTCTCCGGCCCACTATCAGAAGATGGGCCGCGAGCTATTACACACTGTGTCTTGCCGATGGTCATCATATGATCCAACGGCCACGATTAGTTCAGCAGATCTACAGATCTAGATCTAAGGGTTTCATAGGGTTTCTTTAGGGTTCCTTCAGGGTTTGAGCATCCTGACTACTGTGCAAGGCCTAGACAGTCATGCTTTACATCAAACTGATCAGCAGACACTGCAGATTCCAATACCCCTTCTAAAGGGTGAGTGTCTAGCTAATGCCAGTTCTCGGGAATGGTGCCCCTTCAGTCTGCCACACCAGTCTTAGGGATGGTGCCCCTCCAGCTCCAGTGATACGGGGATGGTGCTCCTCCAGCTCCAGTGATATGGGGATGGTGCCCCTTGAGTTCCAGTGATATTGGGATGGTGCCCCTTCAGTCCGCATTTGATCATCACGGGGTAGGTTGTCAAGATATCCACTCGTAGTCCATATAAAGCTCAGGATGTCCAGATAGTCCAACCTGACAAGCCTCGGGATCATCATCCTCATGCGAGTCGGAGCCCAAGTCCAGATCGGGGATGGAGTCATCAAAGTTGTCACCAAAGTGGTCACCATCATCATCCTCGGTGAACACCTTCATAGAGTCGAAGATGTGCTTGGTGGCGCCACAATCCAGAACAGCGCTCTTGCCCATAGTGGAGCGGGGCGCAACCCGCAGGTCAGGATCCACCACCCCTCCGGCCACCTTAGCACAACGAGCATCAGCATCAGTAGGCACCGCCAAAACTCTGTCCAGCACAGAATAGTTGTTGGAGAGGGCGAGTCCAGAGGATGGAGGGTCCACCAAGGCAGATTTACCGGAGTTACTCCCAAAGACCAAGTGGATCGGAGTCACGGGGACATCAGAGTAGTCAGAAGTCATCGAAGTCGGGAGAGTGTGCTCATTGTTCCAGCGACATGCAGCCTCACGGAGAGCAAAGAAAGTCTCACCGGTGTCCTCCAGGCCAGAGTGTAAGCCAGATCGCCCACCCTCACCGAGAGCAAATAAAGCTTTACCGGTGTCCACCCGGCCAGGGTGTAAGTCAGATTGCCCATTCTCACGGAGAGCAAATAAAGTCTCACCAGTGTCAGAGATGTTAGAATTACCAGTCTCAGTTAGCCCAGAGTGCATCTCCTGCGTACCGGCATATATGTCCTCACCAGTCTCGTCCAGGCCAGGGTGCAAGTCAGATGGACTAGCCTCTCGAAGAGCAAACAGAACCTCACCACTTTCCTCCAGGCCAGGATAAAGCTCAGATTGTCCAGCTGCAGCACCAAGGTGCTCACCAGGCTTCGGTAATTTACCATGCCTCTCGTAGTCCGCAACCTTCTTAAGAATTGCCGCCTTGGTAGAGGGGGAAGCCTTCTCGAAGAACGCCTCCCGCTTCTGGACGTTCTTGATGAAGCAGTCTGTAGAAGGATGGCCACGTCTGTGACAGATAGAGCAAGGGACCTTGCCAGCAGCCCCAGATTCAGAATTATCGTCGGTGTGGTTCACTGCGTGGGCACTGTGCGTCACAGCATCGCGCGGGGCGAGTATTGTGTCGTAATGAGAGGTGACCTGGTCAGCCAGCACGTCCGCAGTAGGGAGGGCCTCGATCATGAATTTGGCCTTGAGGAGCATATAGTCGGGATGCAGTCTCACAATAGCCATAGCAGTGTACATGGCCTCAATCTCCATACAGAGAGGTTTGCCAGAAGGCGTAACGCGCGTGTTCATGGAGTACTCGTGTATACGCCGAAGAGTCTCCTTCGCTTCCAGAAACGCCGAAAGAGTAGGAGAAAGATTTGAAAGTCGATTAGGTAGCAAGAACAACTTATCCACCTGGTTGATGAAATAGACGACACTAGTGTTGTGTCGTAATTTGGAAAGCGCAAGCCAGGCTTCGTGACCATCAGAGTACGGTTCAAAGCTGCGAACAACAGCATTCGCAGTGCCAGTGGTAACGCGACAGAGGAAGTCAAAAAATAGTTGATTCGCTTCCTCAAGATAGGACTCGTCCCCCCTCAGCATATGAAGTGGAGTCGATTCCGAAAGCAATAGCGCCAGAGAAGGGTGACGCAGAGAAGGACGAATTTTCGCAAGCTACTCGTCCCAAATTCCTTCCTGGTCAGAATTTTGCCAGAGAAGTGCGAGTCCGCGGAAAGTCCTTTAGTCATATCAGAAAGAATTGGTAAAGGTCGTCGCCCACCAGCGAGCGACGAAATAAAATGCTGGTCCACAGGGACAGCGGGGCGGGGACCTGTCAGACTAAGGCTGTGGAGCTCGCAAAGTTGAGCACCCATAGTCTTAACCATGTCCGTAAGTGCCGAGATTTGCTCCTGTTGGCGACACAGCGCAACAGCATTATCCCGCGCAGTTGGTTCGCCCGGCTTCTCCTCAGACGCTGGTACGCCAAGATTAGGATTAGACGGCGGGGTCACCTGGCTCCTGCTTCTGCCCATAGTGAATTTGCGTACGCGCAGCGGAAATTAGCGTGATAAACAAAATAGAACGCACTTACAAAGTAAGTGAGCCCATAACCTGTTGGAATTCAGCGGTGGGTAGTTTGCAAAAAGCGAGCGTAAACTTTCATTCTCAAAAGATATACCAGTTCGCAGCTTGAAACGCCACGAACATTAGCACCCAATCATTACTGATTGGGCAGTCTAAGTGAAAGTTCACTAATTAGAGTCTGACGTGTCACTGTCGAGTTCATAACGACTGCAGTGACACGCCTGCGATGGGCCGATGAACTCTCCAGCCCACTTTCAGAAGATGGGCCGCGAGCTATTACACACTGTGTCTTGCCGATGGTCATCATATGATCCAACGGCCACGATTAGTTCAGCAGATCTACAGATCTAGATCTAAGGGTTTCTTTAGGGTTTCTTCAGGGTTTGAGCATCCTGACTACTATACAAGGCCTAGACAGTCATGCTTTACACCAAACTGATCAGCAGACACTGCAGATTCCAATAGTTGGTGGATCCTGACCTGTGGGTTGCGCCCCGCTCCACTATGGGCAAGAGCGCTGTTCTGGATTGTGGCGCCACCAAGCACATCTTCGACTCTATGAAGGTGTTCACCGAGGATGATGATGGTGACCACTTTGGTGACAACTTTGATGACTCCATCCCCGATCTGGACTCGGCTCCGACTCGCATGAGGATGATGATCCCGAGGCTTGTCAGGTTGGACTATCTGGACATCCTGAGCTTTATATGGACTACGAGTGGATATCTTGACAACCTACCCCGTGATGATCAAATGCGGACTGAAGGGGCACCATCCCAATATCACTGGAACTCAAGGGGCACCATCCCCATATCACTGGAGCTGGAGGAGCACCATCCCCGTATCACTGGAGCTGGAGGGGCACCATCCCTAAGACTGGTGTGGCAGACTGAAGGGGCACCATTCCCGAGAACTGGCATTAGCTAGACACTCACCCTTTAGAAGGGGTATTGGAATCTGCAGTGTCTGCTGATCAGTTTGATGTAAAGCATGACTGTCTAGGCCTTGCACAGTAGTCAGGATGCTCAAACCCTGAAAGAACCCTAAAGAAACCCTATGAAACCCTTAGATCTAGATCTGTAGATCTGCTGAACTAATCGTGGCCGTTGGATCATATGATGACCATCGGCAAGACACAGTGTGTAATAGCTCGCGGCCCATCTTCTGAAAGTGGGCCGGAGAGTTCATCGGCCCATCGCAGGCGTGTCACTGCAGTCGTTATGAACTCGACAGTGACACGTCAGACTCTAATTAGTGAACTTTCACTTAGACTGCCCAATCAGTAATGATTGGGTGCTAATGTTCGTGGCGTTTCAAGCTGCGAACTGGTATATCTTTTGAGAATGAAAGTTTACGCTCGCTTTTTGCAAACTACCCACCGCTGAATTCCAACACGTACACCCACGAGTCATGAAGCACGTCTCCGGTGTATACACCGAGTTGACCACCACAATTCTGCAGCGCCACACAAGCACAGGGGACCTCGTCATGCTCCTCCGCCTCCCAGATTTCCTCGTCCGTCATTTTCTCAGTTGATGATGACACCGCTGCCGCAGCCTTCTCGATGACCTCTCCAGATTTTGACGCCAGCATACGCTTCTTCCGTTTTGCAAGTCGCTCCCTGCATAGTGACTCCTTCGCCGGGTTGTTCTTGATTAACTCTTCCATTTTCTGAGCATACATAAGCCAGCAGGATTCTGAAGAGTGTCCACCCGTGCACACTGCACATACCAGGTGCTTCTTCTCATTCACTTTCCTCTCCTCCGATTGCCGTCGTCGGTCACCCAGCAGACTCTTAGCCACCGCTGCTGTATCGATGTCCTCTGCGGGAGCAGCATAGTCTCTTAACGGGTTTCTCTCCTGCAGGACATTGACATAGAAGAAGTCACTGCGTTGAAGCAACAGCTCAAAAGTGGGTTTCGCCTCTCGGCCAAGGTCAGCAACAACTGTTGCATATTCTTTGGGCAAAGCCGAAACGGCAAACGCCAGCGCCACCACTTCGATGGTTCTTCTGTCCAGATTTTCTCCACCATACCGGCAGATAGACGATTGTAGGTCTGCAAAACAACTGAGCTGTTTTACTGGGTCGCTTGTTGAGTTCACAGTGAGCCTCGTCATACGATTCATTGACGCCGCCAGCTGTCCAAATAGTTGAGGCTCTACCCGTGCACGCAGTTTCCGATAGGCTTTGACAACGTCGTTCTCGCAGCGACGGACCAAGTCAAAAGCATCCCCTTCAGTGACTTGTATCAGCACAGCCGATATCACTGCACTCGCAGTTGTAGCCGAGCCCGTCATTGTTACAATACTCTGTGGCGGACCACCGTCATCAACGAACGGATTGGTGTTTGGTGTCATATCAGCCAGATCCTTCATGTTAGCTACGTCACTGATTGATTCCTCGCTGTTTACTAGTTCTCTCAATTCAGGATAGAAACTCATTGCTGATTCTTACTGTGTACTAAACCTAGTCCAGGCTTCGTACTGATTCCTTTCATGTCCTGTGTACTTTGATACAGTTGTCAGGGATTTCAACACAGCCTGCACAACTTTCGATGCATTCTCACTAGTAATAAGTGTTGCTGTTGATTTTACTTCCAAAATCAACAGGAATTATATCAGCCTCCTCTGAGGCTGCAAGCCGACGGGATATCATATCCATCATTTCCATTTGCCTCATTAATAGCACTGACAATTGATCCTCTCTACTCAGATTCACTTCTAGCTTCTCCTCCTGCTCTTCATTACCTTCCATCATTGTAGGTAGAATATCCCGAGAACGAGTGTGCTTGTATATCCCTGTATCCGGGTTCTGATCTGACATATACGAAGTAACCACGCAGGATTAAAACCTGTGTGGGCCCATAACTTAGGATAACGTAGATCTAATAATCTAAGATACAGTTTATCTTAACAAGCATATAGCACAGTGAACAACTATCACAATGATATTGTTGACGTATATAAGGGAATGACGGCAGCTTACACAACTGCCACCTTTATTGTCCTGAGTTCCCGCCAGATACTCTCTTGGGCGATACGAGTACATAACCAGTCACTACAGTCGACACAGTGATACTGTCGACTGTGGACTCTCAGTCACACGATTCATGACCATACTCGACAGACTCGGTCGTGGTTGTGGAATACATTTGTGTGTACTGTTAGTACTTCCTATCCATGACATAAGTTTTGATGACAGGATGACAGAATGACAGATGACTACAGGTCAGGTTTTCCTACTGTGCGCAAGGAGTTCCTCCTCCATGTCCATTTCATTCCGCAGTCCTGTAGCGTCGGATGGCAATCTACATCTGCGGTCCAATCTCCAGTGCGGCGGTGTGTGGCCCCGGGCCTACGCCACATTCACCCATTGCCATGGCGGGCCGCTTTTACTAAGAGCGAGGTCGTGGTCCCATGATGATGAGTGAACTATGAAAGACTCGCTTCTGATGACAACTTACGGCCAGCTCTCCTCGTGAATATGAGCAGCCGTCATCCGCGCTCAGTCGGAGGCGAGTGTATGGCTACTTCATGCGAGGTGATGAGCGGCTACCCGTCGCCTGTTGCCGACCTGCTGCTGTGGCATGAGCCAAAAGGGCGGTGAGGCGGGGCCCACCAGAAACACAGCAGCCACGATTGCGGACGCGCGAGCGCTGTGCCGTCGGAAGGCAGAACGGGCGGCTGAGTCCGTCGTTTCTGGTACGATGAGCGCTGGAGGACTCTCACCCTCCCCAAGGCGAGTGCCACACATGGCCGTGTCGTTATACTGAACCTCATTGCTCAGCCTGCTCTCCACATCCGTTTCCCTTGCTCATAACGGTGAAAGCTGAGGCGCCTCCACACGTGCCGCGAAAATGGAACTTCGGGAGGTGGCATGCCAATCATCCGCCTGATTGGTTCATGCATGGGGGTATTGCTTAACCTATCTCGTCGGCGAATCGAGGAGGGCGCCTTTTTGCTCCGCTGCCAGCATTTCAGAATTAAATACCAGCGTGGCACGGAAATGCTAGCGCGGCACGGAAATGCCAGCGTGGCGTGACGTTGCGTGCTCGGCGTGCTCAGCGTGGCGTGGCTGTCATCATCCACAAATGGGATTACCGAAGGGGAGGGCTCACCGCACGCGAGTCCACGAGAGTTTGTCCGTGAGGTGCTGGAAGTTCTTGGATAGGATTCCCTCGGGTGCCCGCAGGTACACGAAGATGGAGAGCAGCTGGGCCTGGGCCATCACCTCAACTGCGCTGCCACCTGAGGTTGTGCCAATTGAAGAGGCTGCTGTTGCAGTGGTGAGAGTGGTCGCTGCGCTCGCGATAAAAGAGAGTGTCTCCTCAACCTCGCCGGCTTCAGAGGCTGGGGGAGGGGGAGGAGGGGGTGCGGTGGAA
Organism: Cymbomonas tetramitiformis; assembly: GCA_001247695.2. NCBI lineage: Eukaryota > Viridiplantae > Chlorophyta > Pyramimonadophyceae > Pyramimonadales > Pyramimonadaceae > Cymbomonas > Cymbomonas tetramitiformis. The sequence goes on along the minus strand of LGRX02034369.1, from coordinate 554 downwards.
GGTGATGAGGTGGGCAACGCGGTGGGTGAGGCGGTGGGTGAGGTAGTGGGCGCGCGGTGGGTGAGGCGGTAGAAGCAGAGGGTGAAGCAGTAGGTGAGGCTGTGGGTGAGGTGGTGGGTGAGGTAGTGGGTGAGGCTGTGGGTGAGACGGTGGGTAAGGCTGTGGGTGAAGCGGTGGGTGAGGCTGTGGGTGAGGTGGTGGGTGAGGCTGTGTATGAGGCTGTGGGCCAAGCAGAGCAGAGCTTTAATGTCTAGATTCTACAGTCTGGTGATATTTTGAGAACTTGTTATCTACACTCAAGAACAGCTAAGCAAACACGGACCATCAAGGCAACAGGCGCAGCGTTAAGTTCAGATAAAGGGAGGCTTTGGAAAAAGGAGTGTGACATGTGACCCTCATGGGTGACAACAAAGCCCTAAAAAGACAAAAGTGCGACATGTGGCCCTCATGGGTGACAACAAAGCCCTAAAAAGACAAAAGTGCGACATGTGGCCCTCATGGGTGACGCCAAAGCCCTATGAAGACACAAGTGTGACACGTGACCCTCATGGGTG
>LGRX02034368.1:0-68724 GCA_001247695.2 Cymbomonas tetramitiformis | reverse complement strand
TTTTCTTCATACTTAAGGAATATACACCGACTCCCCCCTCCCCCCCTAACCAGGGACTCAGGGGGTATAACCCAGTCGTATGCGAGTGTCAAACGTGCGTCAGAGAGACGAACCCAACGGCAGAGCTTGACAATCGTATACGATTGTCAAACGTGGGTCAGGCAGTAGCCCTGTGATTTTTTGCATCCGCCCATGCCCTCCTGGGCAATATTTAAATCGCTTGAGGCCTTTAGGAGGATCATTTCCCATTCTTTCCTAGTCCGGTCTATACGGGCTATATAGAAATTATTAATGAACACGCGATACACAGGTCTGACAATCGTGTACGATTGTCAAAACTGTTTCCCAAACGAATTTATTTGTAATTGTTTTGTTGTTAGTAAAAAACTTACACCGACAACATGAGTGATTAACATGGGTGATTAACTGGTAATTAATAAATTGTGCGGGGGGGAGTCAGCTCGTCACTACCACTAAGTAGTTGATTCGATTAATAGAATTGATTAACTAGCTACAAACGGTTAGTGCGAATTGATTAACTAGCTAGGGTCAGTTAGTTAATAAAATGAAATTGATTAACTAGCTAGTAACAATAACTGGTTGTAACTGGGTCTAACTAGTTAACGGGCCCAACTAGTTACGCCCCTTATTGAAAACTAACGTAGAGCAAAATGACAGATGTAAAAACTCTGAAATCAAGCATTCCAAAAAAGGAAATCTGAAATCTAGCGTAGAGCAAAACTAGCAAAATTTGAAAAATGGAAATCTAACGTAGAGCAAAATGACAGATGTAAAAACTCTGAAATCAAGCATTCCAAAAAAGGAAATCTGAAATCTAGCGTAGAGCAAAACTAGCAAAATTTGAAAAATGGAAATCTAACGTAGAGCAAAATGACAGATGTAAAAAATCTGAATATCAATCTGATTGTCAAAACCAGCTTTTCCGCAGACTCTAAAAGACTTAGACGTTAGACCCCAAAAAAGCCTGCAACCATGAATACCCCATTTTCGAAGAATGTATGCATGAATAACCCAAAAAACAAAATGAATGGGGCAAACCGGTGCCAAATTTTTCGAAGAATGTTTGCAGCAATAACCCAAAAAACAAAATGAATGCCGGGCAAACCGGTGCTAAATTTTTCGAAGAATGTATGCATGAATAACCTAAAAAACAAAATGAATGGGGCAAACCGGTGCTAAGTTTTTCGAAGAATGTATGCATGAATAACCTAAAAAATAAAATGAATGGAGCAAACCGGTGCTAAGTTTTTCGAAGAATGTATGCATAAATAACCTAAAAAATAAAAAAGAATGGGGCAAACCGGTGCTAAATTTTTCGAAGAATGTATGCATGAATAACCTAAAAAATAAATAGAATGGGGCAAAACCGTGCTAAATTTTTCGAAGAATGTATGCATGAAGATTGCATTCCGCACATAATATAGTGAAGTTTAGTCAACTTTGAAATTCGCAACCAAATGCCAAAACCAGCTTAATTCTACAGACTCTGAAAGAATTAGACACAAAAAAAAAAACGTCGCCAGCTTTGACAATCGTGTACGATTGTCAAACCCAGCTTTTATACAGACAAGAATTAAAAATAAAAAAAACGTCGCCAGCTTGGACAATCGTATACGATTGTCAAACCCCTGGAGCTTTTCTATACAGACTCAAGAATTCTAAGACTTAAAAAAACGTCGCCAGCTTTGACAATCGTATACGATTGTCAAACCCAGCTTTTCTACAGACTCAAGAATTAGACTTAAAAAAACGTCGCCAGCTTTGACAATCGTATACCATTGTCAAAGCTGAGTGCGAGCCTGCCGTAGTCGCAAGCTTTGACAATCGTATACCATTGTCAAAGCTGAGTGCGAGCCTGCCGTAGTCGCAAGCTTTGACAATCGTATACGATTGTCAAAGCTGAGTCCGAGCCTGCCGTAGTCGCAAGCTTTGACAATCGTATGCGATTGTCAAAGCTGAGTCCGAGCCTGCCGTAGTCGCAAGCTTTGACAATCGTATACGATTGTCAAAGCTGAGTCCGAGCCTGCCGTAGTCGCAAGCTTTGACAATCGTATACGATTGTCACAGCTGAGTCCGAGCCTGCCGTCGTAGTCGCAAGCTTTGACAATCGTATACGATTGTTAAAGCTGAGTCCGAGCCTGCAGTAGTCTCAAGCTTTGACAATCGTATACGATTGTCAAAGCTGAGTCCGAGCCTGCCGTAGTCGCAAGCTTTGACCGGTCCCCTGACTCACGCGTGACAATCGTATACGATTGTGAAGCTTGGGCGCTACTAGGTCCGGCCCCCTGACTCACGCGTGACAATCGTATACGATTGTGAAGCTTGGGCGCTAGGTCCGGACCCTTTCGTAGTCGCAAGCTTTGACAATCGTATACGATTGTCAAAAGCTAGTCCGAGCCTGACGTCGTGGTCAGTTTTGACAATCGTGCACGCCTGGCGTAGTCGCTGCCTCAGTGTTTATTCGCACGAGATATCGCAGGATTCGCAGGAAAATCGATGTTACGCCAAAACTTGTCAGACAGTTCAGAAGTCAATTTATAGCCTCTACCGGGCTTTGATGCGCATTCACTCCGACATTGATGCAGTTGTCGTGGAGTTTCCTTGCAATAGCTAGCAAGTACGAAGCAGACTACTGTGACGGATTATAATTTCTATTTTACTTATAACAATAAGACGAGTTTTTTTTTGAAAAATCTCGCCCACCTCCTCTACGAGCCCCCCTACCGACTTGGACTCGAGTTTGGAAATGAAGTCGGGGTCCGGGGGGAGGACTACCAGCTTGTATCTGTAGCTTGTATTATAATAGAGGTTTTTTTTTTTGAAAAATCTTGCCCTCACTCCTGGTCCCGAAAAAGTGGGTAAGTGGGGAGGGGGATACCGACTTGGGATTCCGAGTTGCCGCTTAGAGTGGGGAGGGGGATTCCATTTTTAAAATTTTGCTAATTTTCTAGATTTTTTTTTGCTAATTTTGCTCTACGTTAGATTTCAGATATCAGTTTTTGGAATGCTTGATTTCAGATTTTTTACATCTGTTATTTTGCTCTACGTTAGATTTCAAAACTGGTTCGGACCTATGTTCGGATAAACGTGACCTCCCCCGACGTACGTTTACGCATAAACACGTGTTTCCAGGGTTTTGAGATTTACACGTAATGCGTAATGCATTATGTAGAAATAGCATTACCGTACAACCGGGACATAATCGTACAATAAACCCTATAATGTCGACATTTCTTATTACTCATCTACGGTAGTTATGTGCCGTAACTTACACACAAGACACAACTTAGGCCCCCTACGTGCCTCGACATAGAACATACGGAAGCACACAAGTTCTCGAGTGCAATAGGATACACGCAATAGGATACACGATCTCGGCGCTAAGTTCGGCTCTCTCTCACGTGTGACAATCGTATACGATTGTCAAGCTTGCACCGTACGGTTAATCATACTCGAATATGGATGAGTGACAAACTCTTCGCGAATATCCAGGCAGGGTTATACGACATGCAATAGGATACACGATCTCGGCGCTAGGTTCGGCTCTCTCTCACGTGTGACAATCGTATACGATTGTCAAGCTTGGACCGTACGGTTAATCATACTCGAATATGGATGAGGTAATAGCCAAAAGTACACGTGAAACCTTTCAGAGCAAATTTCTAATAACATAGTTACCGTTCGATCACTCAGTTTGACAATTTTTGCACCTCAATACTAAGGCAGTGTAGCTGTCTCTTCTCGACTCATGCAAAACATTCCTTAGGCGATTCTTACACCTCAATACTAACGCAGTGTAACTGCACCTTCTCGACTCGCGTAAGACTTTCCCATCGGTGTTCTCGATCACTACAAGCTGCTATGAGTAATTACCTCTGAGAACCATTCTTGTGCTGCGGCAAAAACTGTGTCCTACAGTTCTCCATCCTTAGGGACCTTCCCGCTTACACTTGGCATCATTCCACGTTACTCATTCACGGAACGTTAACGCGCCAGACTTCCGCAGTAGCTCAGCCGTCAACTCCACACAGGTTTACGTTTGTATTCTAGCTAAGCAACTAGAGATCGAAGTTGTCCGGAATTCCAGGATAATAAGACAGTATTTTGCGAACTTCTGAGGATAGTAGAGATGGCTCGTGAAGGTATCCCACACTCGTAATGATCGGAATTTGGAATATCTCGGAGTACAGCCAAAGGAAATGCTTGCAGGGAGCAGGTCGGGTCCTCGCCATTTCTCGAAAACACGGACACGAACAACGGTATTCTCGTCCAAACTCCAAGAGGTATTCACGGCCATCGGAATCAGGGTGACAAACTCGGAAGTTATACACGGTTGCACCACCAGGAACACATTTCCGGATTTGAGTCAGTGCAAGGTTATCGGTCTTAACCATGCTGTGGAGCGCGGTATAGAAATTCGCTATCTTCTTCGTCAGGAACCCCTTGCCACTCGCTTTCACCTTAACACCGTTGCGAAGTCTCTCCTCCACGTCCATCTCCGAATTCTCCGATCTCACCAGATGTCCTCGAGCCTCTTCTGGGGTCACATCCTCATGGGCAACGCAAACACCAAGTGAACAGAGACGAGTCTCCTCACTTTCCAGGATCTTTGTGTCTGGTGCAACAAGAAGTTTGGGTACACGGTTCGCCCCCCCCTCGGGCAGTCCAGGCATCGAAACGTGACAACAATACCATGGGTTTTGAACACATTTCCACGAGCAGAATATAATCATCCGGATCGGGGGAGTGGTCCTCACTTCGCGAACTTGACCCTTTTGAAGAGTTAAGTTTTTTCCTGGAAAATAATAGGTCAAGCTTCCGGTGTACCCAATAGTCAGCTGCCCTTTCGCGATTGGGATGTCGTGACGAGAACCATTAGACTTCCGTCCATAGCATTTACCGTTAGTGCCTGCCCGCATGACGTGAAGCAGGGAAGGTTGGAAGTCCCCACCAGCTTCCGGGTAAACGCGAACTAAAGCACGCTCCGGACGTGCCGCCGAGGTAGGTCTTGCCGCCGAGGTAGGTGGTGCCGCCGAGGTAGGTCTTGCCCCAGAGGTAGGTCTTGCCGCCGAGGTAGGTGGTGCCGCCGAGGTAGGTCTTGCCGCCGAGGTAGGTCTTGCCGCAGAGGCAGGTGGCACCGCCGAGGCAGTGCGCGTCTTCTTGGAGGCGACGCCTTCCGAGGGAAGTTCCGCAGGGCGTTTGCGCGAAACCCCCCCATGGTTTACCTTATCTGGACGGTGGGTATCCGTTGCAGGGATGCCCCTCTGTGGAAGCCATCCTGTCGCGCCAGCACGAACTGTTTGCATTAATTCGCGACCATCTGCAAACTCTGCCTGAGTAAGGACGCCTTTAACCCACTTATCCTCCAATGAACGAATACGACCTTGCACGCACAACAAGTGCTTTGTTGAGTTCTGCCGGTTCATCGCCAGGCAAATTTGTCGAATCTGCATAAGGCTATCGAATTCCACGGACTCCAACAAGGTGGAGTAGTATGCCCCCCACGATCTCCACTTCGCGTGCATGCTTTCCGCAAGGCATACAAGCGGTCGTTGGATTTCGGCGGTCATGTCTTCGGTTTGATCCTTGAATTGCGTCAGAATGTGCTGCGCGTGCCGTATTTGGAAAACGAAGTACGCATTCAATTTTGGCTGATTCGACCTGTCGCACTTCTCAGCATACCAAGCGAAGATGGCAGTTTCACAGGACACCTTGGCCTCGGGAGTAGAGTGAATCCATCGCCGTAAGAGGTCTTTGTGCTCGGCATGGAGATCTGATGGAATTAGAGATTCGATCTTATGTAAGTTCTGCCCCCAATGGAACGTGCACTCCAGATTGTTACGGTCATCTTGGTCTGGCCAAACTTTCTTGATTGCTGCCCAGTTAGCACCTGTGCCCCAAATATTAATCGGTTCTTGAAAACCAAGTATACCATGCGTAGGTTTACACGGTGCTGACAATCGTGTACGATTGTCAGAACGTTATAATGTGCAAACTCCCACTTTGAAAACTATGATTATTGACTTGCCCAGTATTTCATGCGTAGGTTACACGGTGCTGACAATCGTACACGATTGTCAGCCGCTGACAATCGTACACGATTGTCAGCCGCTGACAATCGTATACGATTGTCAACGGTTCCCATAATCGTATACGATTGTCAGAACCGTGTAACTTACAAACTCTCCCATTGAAAATTATGATCTTTAACTTACCTGCTGCATCTCCCATGAAGCCATAGAATAATACTTCCTCACGCGGATGTTCGGCTGCTACCGTCTTCTTCACCAATGTCCAAAACAGTACCTGTGTTTCGGTACAGTCTTTGGGTACGTTCATGGTGGCAATAGTGAGCAGGGCGTTGGCCTCTATGGAGAACACGTGCGCCCCCATCGTCACCCAATCCCCAGAAACCTTGCGATGTACGAAATCCAAGTGGACGTACGCTGAGCGGAGGTAGTGGTCGCTACTTTTCGGGTGCATGCGACGCACGAGATCGACACCTCCATCCACTCCGACACTGGACATAACGAACGTGTGAGCAAAACTGTCGATATTCCCCTCGTCCGCGAAAGATTGCAGTAGGCCCTTACCGTGCTGAGCAGCCCATTGGGAAACGGCTTTCATGCCCTCATCCTGTCGACGACCTCGCACGAAATTATGGTCCACTGCCGTATCAATGACGTTCATTTTCCTCGCGATGCCTGGTAGCTGGCTGGGGTGAAAAGAAGAGTCTTTTGGAAAAACGGTTTCCGTGAGTAGAGTCCGTTTTACCTGGCACACGTTTCGCACTCCACCGGTATTTAGAACCTCCTCAGCCCTAGTCTTAGCTGCCTGTAGCTCGCCCACGCTGGGGCGGTCGGTGGACAGCACGGAATGGTTGTGTCCAATGGGGCTAGTAGACAGGACGAGGATGTTCCAATCAGAGTCTTCTTCGGTGGTTACTTTAAACGGGCAATTCCCAGAATGCGTAGGTGCAGCGTTGCAATGGGCGCAAGCCAGATTGCGATTTTTAAAGGTACCGGTGAATTGGGAACGGTTACGGTCACCCGTTCGACAAAATACGACACACGCATCGTTGTCACAGGATAAAGCCCCACCGCATCGCGTAGTTCTAACGAGTCGGCCTTTGATACGTCGTTTGTCCCCAGAACGCATCCAGGTCTGTGGATCGTATTTTAAGAAATCCTTCCACGGAGAGAAAACTCCAGCCCGTGGCTTGTAAACTACCCCGGGAAGTAGAGGCACAGGCAGTTCGTCCACAAGCTCTTCAGACTGAACAACCGCTACGTCTTGGGACAAATGAACATCCTGAGAAAAATCTATCGGAATAGCTGGTCCGGTATAGGATGTATAGTCCGATTTGACTTTGTGCTTGAGCTTTGGTTCTTGTCCCGCGCTGTAGGATTTCATAGATTCATTCGAGTCTTTTGGAGGTGGAGGCGATTCGGTTAAGTCACAAACTAAAATTTCGCGCTTTACCTCAGGGCGAGGCGGGGAAGCTGATGCTTGGGAAGATTCGTGTGTGGCTGTTTCGGCATTTACACAACGGGTTTTCACTTCGCTTGATCCGGGGGTTGTACTGACACCACCGATCACAAGTACGTCAGCTCCGTCAGGGAACACGGTGCCGAGCTCGGCAGGTTGCACGTCTTCTGTGCTGCGCATGTGAAGAAGCAGCGGGGTATCGGTAAGGGTTGGAAACAAGGCCTGTAGTAACTGAAGAGAGATTGGCACCGCATGCGGGACATCCAAAGCATGGTTACCGTATCGCAGGGAAGTCGGCATTGGATTCCTATGAGAATGTGACCATGAGAATGTACCATGAGAAATGAATTATTTTATGAAAACAACACTCTATATAGACATGGGTTTAGTGTAAATATTTATATTATGACACCCAGACTCACGTGTGACAATCGTATACGATTGTCAAGCTGGAGCACTAGGTCCGACACCCAGACTCACGTGTGACAATCGTATACGATTGTCAAGCTCGGTCGTTGGGTTCGTCTCTCTGACGCACGTTTGAAACTCACATGCGACTGGGTTATACCCCCTGAGTCCCTGATTAGGGGGGGAAGGGGCAGTCGGTGTATATTCCTTAAGTATGAAGAAAAAATTTAAATTTTCTTAAGTATGTGAAAACGCAGGCGTCGACGCGGACCGACGCGTTACACTCCTTAAGTATGGGCTTAAGTATGGGAGCCCTATTTTGCGAAATCTTAGAATGTTAAAAATGTTTGGTCCGGTCCGTCCAGTCCGTCCAAACTGGACGGACTGGACGGACTGGACGGACTGGACGGACTGGACGGACTGACTGGACCAAAACTAACTCTCGCTTGGGGGCTCCCTGTAACGAGAGGAAGACGAGAAGGTGAACTGGCTGTCGCCATCCCCGTCCTCGCCATCGCCGCCAGGGTCCTCGCCCGGACTCCCCGGGCCTCCTGGCCCTCCAGGGTCACCGCCCCCCGAGCCTCCGGGACCACCATGACTGCTGGCACCGGGCATCTCCGGAAGCTCGTTTGGCTCCGAGTGCTCCAGTTGAGGGACCATCCCCCCCCCGTCTTCCGGTGTGTCTACCGCCGCGGCCAGCGGAGGCGGTGTCACAGCCGGAAAGTCGTCGAAAGCACCGGGCCACACGTCCGCGGCGCAAAACCCACACACCGGCAGGTACACCTTTTTCAGGAACGCTACCACACTTTTCTTAGTGCTTACTTGACACGCCCACATACGCACCGGGCTCTCCTCGTGCCCGCACCCACAGCGAGCGCAGCTCTCTGCGACGGACGCCAAGGCCGTCGTGAGACTGTGAATCACCTGGGCCCCGAGGACCCTGTCCTCGTCCGAGACTCTTGCCTTCAGGCATTGCCTGATCCGACTGGCAGGGTGCAAGCACCCGGCGACCTGACCAAGGGAGCGATACCTACGGGCTGCATCGTAAAACAGGTGCTGGGCTTCGATCCCCGGCTTGGCATACCCGACCACGTGCATCCGGAGGGCGTCGCAGACCTGTATAGGAAGGGAAACAAAGTCCCATGCGTGCGACGGGAGCGATGCCACGCTCGTGTGTGACTCCTCCGGCGGGCTTCGCCCGTCCCGGTTCTCGACGTCACAGGTGACGACGGAAGCAGGCTCTACCAGCTCATGCCCCCCTCGGGAGGTGGGCGTCTCCTGAACCGGACTCGACATTGCCGCTGAGGGCCCTCGAGCGTCCGACTCCACGGGTCCCGAGGGCGAAGCCTGAACCAGGGCGAGCCTTTGGACTTGAGACTCTATGACCGCCTGCAGCCTCTCCTCTAGCTGAGCCTCAGCCGACGCTCGCCGCTCTTCGGCAGCTACCTGCTGAGCGACGCTCTCGTCGACAGCCAACTGCCTGGCAGTCTCCCGGGCTTCTGCAGCCAGCCGGTCCGCGGCCCAGCGCTCTTCGACAGCACGTTGCTCGGAGGCCCTACGCTCCTCGGCAGCGCGCTGATCGGAGATCCTGCGCTCCTCGGCCGCTCTTTGGCTCTCTTGGAGCTGCCGAGACAGCTGTTCCAGGCGAGCCTCGGCAGCCGCCTCCCGAGCTTGCGACTCCTTCTGCCAGGCTTCCTTCAGCTCTCGCAGGTCCTGACTGTTCCTGCTCCAGGTGGACTCCGGGGACGACGACGTGTCCCCTGACGAAGTCGGACCGGGGTGCGGGGCCGAGGGTGCTCGACTGGGCTTCCGGGTGCGAGGCACCGGGCGACTGGGGCCGCTCGGCTTAGGCGCCTGAGTCCTGGGCCTCGGACGTTCCGCGGGATGCTCTTCCTCCGATGAGGACGAGAGGGGAGCAAACCGGTTCGACCAGTTCCCACCGGGGGCTGCGGAACTCGGAGGTGCTGCACCTGACTTCCTAAGACCCCTGTGTGACTTCCGGGTGCGGCCGCTCATTCTGACGGCCGCGACGACCGCTCTCCTTACCTCCTGGAGGTCCACTCCTCGGCGTACTAGCTCCCCTGGTCTGCTGGCGTTGATGGCAAAGACAGAGAATCTACACCTCCCGAGGGAGTTGTGAGGGTCCTCGCGCTTTTGCTGCATCAACCCCCTGGACTCGGAGACTGACTGCTGGTGGATCTCCAGGCGATAAGCGCCGTCCTCGGAGAGCCCATGGTCCTTGAGCTGGAACCACATTAGCCCTGACAGCGGGTGGTCTTTCCCCAGGCGCTTTAGGCCTCGACGGATGTCTTGCCACATAGACTCCTGGTCGGAATCCGAGCAAGAGCTGACACCGGATGAGGTTCCCGCCTTTCTTACTGGACGGCGGGCACTCGTTCCCTGGGACGAGTCCGAGCTGACTGGGGTCGTCCTGGGGAGCCGGCGCCACTCGCGGAGACACCTCCTGCCCATCTGGGTCATCCGGTGTCTCCGGACTCCAACCCACCAGGTGCTCCTCTCCTTGGCGAGCATCGTCTGCTGGTGCCATGCCATGAAGACAGCTCCAGCTTGACGTCTGCCTCTGCGCCACAGACCCTGTGTCTGGACGACATGCTGGCGCCATGCCGCGAAAGCGGACTCGACTCGGCGCCGACTGCCTCTGTCAAACAGGCCCTGAAGTTGGGCGACCTGCTGGGTGACGTCATTCCACGCTTGGAATGCCAGGCGCTGGAGCTCGCGCTGATGCGCTGACTGGTCCGTCCTGGCCTTCCATGCGACCCACGCAAGCCGCGCGGTTGCGCGCTGACGAGATGGCAGGGAGACTCTCGCACGTCGTTGCGCTGAATTCAGCGCCCAGGTGCTCCATTGACGGAGGGCCAATGCGAGCATGGATTGACGTCGCTCTCCTCGCCAAGCCGGATTGGGCCGGATGCGAGACTCGTGCCCCCGTGACTGGACGACGTCCAGCCGCTCTGGGCGCCGGACATCATCAGACTCCCCTTCTGCAGGGGGGCTCCAGTCACCGGCTCGGTAAATCTCAAAGCGCCCTGGGGCGCTGATGAGATTTCCTTGCTCGCTCCCCACGAGGGGAGAGAGGGAGGACGCTGCCGGTCCCGACGTCGGTTCCTGACGGACGACCCTACTGCTCGCACTCCTGCTGGACGCAGGGAGTGGGGAGAAGGGAGCTGCCGAGGGGTTCAACCCCTTAGCGGAGCTGGCGCCTGCCGCCGGCGCCGGAGCTTCGGGCGACGCACGCTTCCGGCGCGCCGGCTGCCGTAGCGCCGAGCTCAATGCGAGCTCGGACACTGGCTCAGCCCCACTGACTCTCGCTGGTGAAGGGGTTTTCGGTGGCGAGGCCCTGGGGGGCCCACCAGACAACCCTGGAGGGGCTCTCAGGGGCGTGCGCGCCGGTGTAACCTCGAGGGCTTCACCGCCGTATTGGCGTGCAAGCGCACGCCGCACTCCCTCCCCCCTCTCACGGGAGCGCCAATCCCGGCTGTCTGACCCGCCAGCCGCGCCCCAGAACTCCCCAGAGCCTGGGCCGACCGACAGGCCCGCAGCGCGAGACCCCGACCGACCGGACCCCACGGCTGAGCCGGGGGCGGCGCCGGCCCGACCCCCCCCCACGACGGCCCGACCGACCGAGGCATTCCTCTTCATCCGAGTACATCGGCATTGTATGCGTGCTATGCGTGAGATCTAATTAGCTAAAGCCGAAAGTGCCACACGACACACGTGGCGACTAGCACCCGCCGATCCAGAAATTCACCACTTGCGCCCGAGCACAAGCAGCTACACCGGCCGAGGCGCGGAGATTTCCGGAAAAGAGGATTCTAGAAAACTAAAGTCCCATGGGGAACATCACACGTTGCACGCTCGTGAATTAACCAATCGAAAAACGGTTGGCGTGGCAACTAGTACCCGCTCCCAGGAATTCGCTACTTGTGCGCGAGCACAAGCAGACACACCGGCCGAAGCGCGGAGATTCCCGAATAGGGGGGACTAGAGGGCCAAATTAAAGGTAGGCGAAATCTCGAACCAACTCCGAATTTCAGCAAAAGCCACGCAAAATTCAAAAATTTGCGCAGCGCTTCCGCCGCGAAGGGTCGGATTTGCCGAAAAACTGAGACGATTCCGATTTCCCGAGACCTGCGAGTCCAAAACACGGCTATGCGTGCTATGCGTGCTATGCGTGCTAGGACCAAGGCAACGCGCGCACCTCAAAAGATTGTCGTCGGGCTAGATTCCTCCACACCGACGCGGCTCCAAGCGACCTGGAACCCTCAAACCCACACACCGCCGCGCAACAAGAACGAAAGCACAGGCATTCTCGATTTCGTAGTGTCGCACTTCGCTAGCTAGTCGCGCAAGGCAGGGCGGGTATGATCAGAATTCGCGCTAAAAAGACAGGGAAGCAACGTGAAAATACGAACTAATTACCATTTTGTAGGAGTCTACACTCTTGCTTCTTCTCTTCTTTACGGTTTCGGACTTATATTATCTATACTTATTAAACGACCGCACGAGGTATGATTTCGGTTGGTCTACTATCGGACTTCGGTTTCGTAAATCCTTCTACAATATACAGCAGTTACGGCTCTTTACTTTTATGTTACACTTTTCAGTTCAGTTCTCATCTCCGAAACTGGTTACACTTAGAGTTCTTATGCAAGGCTCATGAACTCTTTCCATAACTCTACTGTACTGAGTACTCCGTACAACAGGCTAGGCACCTCACATCAACATCATTCTGATCGGTCCTACTGTACTCCGTACTGAGTACTCTTGCGTTTTATACTTAGCCGTTTTTCCTGCTCTTGTGCTTGCCTCCTAGCACAGAGACGGAGGGGGAGCCCCCGGACCGAACTGGCAACCTCCGACTTTTAAAGAATTCCTCCAGGAGCCCAGCGGGAAAATGCAGGGTCTTAGGAAAATGTTCTCTTTAACGAGGCATCTGCGGGGTGGAGTACCAAATTACACGCAACACTCCTTGCGCGAGCATGTCGCCCGATTCAACGATTTAACAGGCGCGGGCAAGGGGTACGCGGGTGTAATGCGCAACGCAGAACAAGCCGGTACCACTCGAGTCTGTGAAACCTGCGAAATCGACAATACTGCCGAGAGCGACCACAATCAGGGGGCAACGGCCGGGGAATATAGAGCCCCGGGCACCCCCGCCGGCACACAGCACGGGGGGGCGGGACCCGCCTCTGCCGGGCGAGGACTTCACCCCACAAAAAAGGGGGGGTGGGCACAGCACCACTAACGGCCCGCAAGCCCAGGGACCCAGGTAGTACGGAAGGGCGGGTCTCGAATTCCCGACGCCCCAGCCGCGGATTCGGCAAATTGCCGCGGCGAACCACGCATACAGAGCGAGGAGATACCGTGGATTCTACCCGCGTTGTCTGCGATGCAGAACCTGACCCTCCGATCCGAACTCCGGGCTCACGATACTCCCTTCGCGAACAGGGGAGTGACAGCGGAGGTGTCGGTTACCACGCGAACGGACGCGACGGGAGGCGACACTCCTCTACACACGGCGCACATACTGCGGGTCTTGCAAACTGGACGTTTCAAATTCGAAAACATCTTCTCTCTTCGGCGGGCCAAACTCCCAGCACTCACACAATGGCGTCTGCAGTAGAAGAAATCCCAGCAATCAACGAACAAGAGGCTGACGAGCCAGGTCCCAAGGCACCGAGAACGGGGGAGAGACAGGTGAACCTACGCGACAGCGGAATACACCCCCCCGGAGTAACATCACAGTTAGGGTGCCGTGCATTTCGGGACGACAGGTCATTTTTGACGAACTGTTCACTGGAAAGGAGGTGGTCCCGAGAGTCCCGAACAGGGAGCTCCTCACGAGAAGGACTCTGACTGACGAGGCATCCTTGTCGAAGTTCCGCACTTTTCCTGCTGCGCCGTGAAGTCGAACTCCTGTAGGCTGATCGCCCATCGTAGATGCTGTCCCTGAAGGTCAGACTTCTCCATCAAGGTGGTAAGTGGCGAATGGTCGGTCACCAGCGTGAAGTGGGCGCCATGCAGGTACTGCCTCAGCGTGCGCACTGCCCACACCACTGCAAGCATCTCACCTTTGAAGCTAGCGTACTGTCTCTCCGTTTTGCTCAAGGAGCGACTGATCGCCATGCAAATGTACTCCTTTCCATCGTCGTCCTTCTGGCCCAGCACTGCACCAATGCCATAGGTGCTCCAGTCGGTGTACAGTATGAGGGGCCTGTCATAATCGATTGGCCTCAGACATCTCCCAGCACAGAGCGAGTCCTTCAGGTCCTGGAGCGCCTGGTCCTGCTCCTTCCCCCAAGCTCCCTTGATATCTGTGATCTCTTTCTTGAGCAAGTCGTTGAGGGGGCGCGCCATCTCAGAATAATTCGGTCCCCCCGGCTCACCCACCAGGCCCTTATAGTAGTTCATCATGCCCAGAATAGAGCGGAGCCCAGTCTTGTCCTGAGGCCTCGGGAGGTCCTGGATGGCCTTGCACTTTGCCTCCTGCGCACCAATAGAGTTGTGCCCAATGCGGTAGCCCAGAAAGTCCACAGTGGCTGCCCCAAAGGTGCTCTTGCCTGCGTGCAGCCTTATGCCAGCGTCTCCTAACGTGCGCAACACCTCCTCGACATCCTTCAGATGCTGCTCGGGCGTGGAATCCGTGTAGACCACTACGTCATCGACGTACGCCACCGTGCAATGTTGCAGGTGACGTAGCTCGTAGTCCATGATCCTCACAAATGCAGACGTTGCTCCAGCAGCCCCGAAAGGCATCGAGGTGTACTGGTACAACTGGTTCTTCCACCAAAACGCCGTCTTGCTCCTGTCCTCTTCTGTGGCCATAGGAATCTGGTGGAAGGCTTTGGTGGCATCCAGCGTCGTCTTGAACCTCGCCTTCGCCACCTTCTGGTAAAGCTCCTCTGGTCGATGCGGCAAGGTATTGTCCTTGAGAGAGTGTCGGTTGACGCCTCTGAGATCTACGCAGAAGCGTGTCTGGGTCCACAAGCCAGTCTCGTGATCCTTCTTGCCGGCCACAACGACGTTGCTTGCGTGCCTGCAATGCTTGGCTGCGGGCTCTATGAAGCCATACTCCAGCAACTCCTTGCAGTGAATGTCAATGATCTCCTGCTCGCCCGGGCTGTACTTCCTCGGCCTCTGGTAGACAGCCTTGGACTCGTCCTTGAACGGGATGGAGAACGTGTTGTGCTCCGCCTTGCCCTTGTAGCCTGTCAGGTCGTGAGGGGTGTTGGCGAAGGTGCCCTTGCATCTGCGAAGAACAGCTCGCATCTCCTCCCAATGTTCCTCCCTGAAGTCAGGATGGCCTCCAAACGTGGCGTTGAGCTCTGTGTCGGGCCACGCTGCCTCGTCCTTGGTCACAGTCGTCTTGCCCAGAGGCTGAAGCTCGTCCAACACGGTGTACGGCAAGACCGCATCCTGCTCTGCGACGTTGGCCTCCCAGCCCGGCTCCCACTGCCTTGACGACTGCTGAGCCTCCCAGGAAGTGCAAGGCGACGCACCCCAGGCAATCCGTGTGGATGGCATGGCACCATGTGCAGGCATACCCTCTGCCAGCTTGCCGGCGACCCACAAAATCCCGCACAAAAGCAAAAAAAATCGCAAAATTCTGTTGAACCGCACCGCGGCTACCGGCGGGTTCGAAGCGAACAAGCACGCCATCATTCTCCACCCCCCGTGCGTTAAGCGAGAACTCCCACCAGCGGCAGCAAAGACCACCAGCGTGAAGACAAGCGCCAGGTAGGCGGCCTGCGCGACGCGGTGCAGCCTAAGATTGTGCCGAAGCTGCGCCCAGCGTGCCGCAAAACGAGGCTTATCCAGCCTGACGGGCAAAGTGGGCAGGGACACACGCCCCAGTAAGAAAACCTGGGACCAGCGCAATGACGGGACAGTCCATCCCCGACCAACTTGGCTGCCATGTATGTCCAGAGGGAAGTCGGCAGCATGAGAAGCATCGCGCGCAACATCGTCAGAATGCAGACCAGCACAGATCCAGAGCCAGGCGAGGATCATAAGGAGCACGGCCTCAACACAGCGTGACCAGCACGCCAGGGAAATAACCACCCCCCGGAGGGGCACCACCGTCCAATCCTTTGCATGAACGTGGCGTATGCCGGCACAGACACCTGTGGTGTGCACGAAGAGGAGCCCAGCGTACCAAATGACGGCGAGGGCCCATAGCACCCAAATGTCATAGCACTCACGGCGGGGATAACGTCGAGCGAGTGACCACCATGTCTGAAGTGAGTCCCAGCACGAGGCGACGCAGCGCCACCACCAAATCTGAAAAGGGCATTGCATCAGATGCCAGCCCAATGCTTCCAGCATCGCCCAAACAGCAACTATGGGCATGGGACCTTGCCCCAGCCACCACCAAACCACTGCACTGCCTGCAAGCGTGAAGAACGCCTGCAGGACACCCGGCCTCATGCGGACTGCCTGTGCCGGCAGCCCACGGCCACAGCGATGGTCGCTCAGAAGGGTCGCCCTCCCGCTGTCCTCGGGAGACCCCTCTGAAAACGCGCTCGGGCTTGTCGCGTGTGGTTCTCAAACGCCTCAGCTGACTCCATCCGCTCTGTTGCAGTGGCCGATTGCGTGTGGTGCACGAACGCCATCTCAGAACCCATGCGCTCTGTCACAGCACTGCACGTTGAGACAGGGGAAGCCGGGCACTGCGAGGTGAGGTTGGCCGGCGGCCGGGGCGCTTGCCGCGCGGGCACGACGCGGGAAGTTGCCCCATGGCGGCCAGCGGAAGGAGCGGACGCGGGTGCACCAGTGCTCGTCCTCAATCCCTGAACAACCGTGCTGCCGGCTGGCCAGCGACGCGGACGCAATGGACGATCGTCGACCTCGTTCACGTACTCAGGCCTTTCCGCCACCCGAGCTTGTTGAAGTGCGCACGGCGCAGAAGTTGGAAAAAGGCGCTCCTCCAGAAGCTCCAGCGCCGGCCGTACCCACGGAGCGGCCTTCACACTTGACACGTACGTCACCTGTGTGAACTTGTGATCCTCGTTCGCGAGGTACGACTCCGTGAACTGAGTATGCCAAGGCAACACCCGCTCATGGTCTTCGAAGATGTAATAGACCGGCTTGGCACTCGGGTTCTCCCTGCAGCACAACACGTGCGCGGCCCGATGCGTCACGTACGCGCACAGCGTCCCCACACAGTTACGCGCTTGTTGAATCTCACTGCCGAACTGTATTAAATCGGCATAGGCCGACGCCACCGCCCCCAGCAAGCTGGAGGACTTGGTCTGTCCCCCCAGAGGGAGATGCCAGCCATGCTGCGCGCAGGCAATCGTCTTGTCGTGCCTTCGCGCTACGCTGTTGGAGACCTCGTGACGGCTACGCTGTTGGAGACCTCGCCCAGCATAACATGTGCCCAGCTGAAACACGACAGGGCGATCACGGCAGTAGTCCACGCCATACTTCACCAGGAATACAGTGAGGTTGCTGTGGGACTTCAAGTCCTCCACCTGGTCTGCAGTCAGAAAGACATGCGCTGATTGGGCGGACACCCTTGTGGCGGCTTGGACAGCATTCCAATCTATGACACTATGACAGTATGACAGTATAACACTATGACACTATAGTATTATGACAGTACTGTGGGGTGGTCATCGTGGCACTTAGTCAGACCCTCGGGGAATGGCCGGATTCGCATTGGGATCAGAAAGACAGTGAAATCGAGTATCAGATGTCGGGGGTATGACACTATGACAGTATGACAGTATGACAGTATGACAGTACCGTAGTATGATAGTGCAGTATGACAGACATCGTGTCAGTCCGTCGACGTGACATCTGAATCGAGAATGACGAATCGGAATTAGAAATGAGATCGGATCAGGAATCGAACGTTGGGCCGTGGTGTGACAGGTCACCCCCTGGCGATCAGACCCTCTCCACCCAGGAGAAGCGGTCAGAACCAGAAGAACCCCGACGCGCACGAGGACGCAGAGATCCTTGGGGCCATTGACCCCATCCCAAGAGTGTGGCCTTCACCTCTGGGACACGCCTGCGACACACCTACCGCTCAGCTGGTGCCCCACCACTACCGGGGGATGACCTGGTCAGTCACCCCCTTGCAGAAAGTGGTTCTTTTGACGAACCGCCCCTACCACTCGATGATGGCCCTGCATATGCACAGGCAAGGATCGAGGGTCAGAGGGGCCGGCGAGTCCCCCGACACAGGACCCCCGTCATGGGTGGCAACCTTGGAGGACCCCGTGATCTCCGCCCCCAGCCGCGCGCTGTTCTGCCATTACAGGAATATCAGTCCAACCTCGCGGATCCGCGAAAGAGGCTAACTGCGTGGCATTGGAAGAGGGAGCTGTACTCCCTACCCCTTGAGGTCGCCATGCAAAAGGTCCGCAGAGCTCTGCGTAAATCTCCAGAAGCTGCTAAAGCCCTGGTGGATAAGATGTGGGAGCGCACCCACTGTCGCATACGCTCTGGGAGCCGAGCACCAGGGGAACACGTGAACCGCGCCAACCAGCTGGCGGAGAGAATACGTATCGCCCGCGAACCCCAAGATCGCAGAGAGGGTCATCAGCGCATGGCATTGTGGCACCTTCTCTCGCACGACGGCCGCCAAAAGCCCTCGAGCCCTTGGACATCAGCTCCTCCGACCTCTACGCGGCCTGGAGGGAACTGTCGCCCGCCGAGCAGCTGGAGGCTATCGCCACCTCGAGTCCGGACTCTTCCCCCGGTACCAGACCGTGGGAAAAGGAGGGCATGCGAAGAGCAGCAGCGAGGTCTTCGGCGTCTCTCTGCACCCTGGACACTGAAGTGGGCACGATACCCGGGACGACAGGGGATGTGGGCCTGCCTGGTGCCTGGTGCAGTCTGCACGCGGTACATCAGTACAAGATGAGGAAGCTGGGGCCCAGCCCTTTAGGCACATCCCCTTCCCAGTGTGTATTGCTTATTTTTTTCTTTACGGCCCGCAATCAGCAAATCCACTTGCCCGCTTTCGGCCAATACGGCCAGTCTCCAAAATTGCCGGCCGCAGGCGCGAAAATTTAATTTTAAGTATGGTGATATTGTAAAAATCGCATAATTTTGCATAAATTTTGGTATTTTCATATCAAACGTCACGGCCCGCATCCATATATTCCATCGGCCCGCATGCGGCCCGGAGTGGTGAGCTACGGCCCCGGGCCGGCCCGCCACGGTAAGCAATATACTCTGCCCCTTCCTCACCCCCGCTGGACGAACCCACCCCGGAGGGGACCTCTTCGCTTCACGCCGCTGACGCGCCGACCACTCCGGGAGGAAACCTTGAAGATCCACCTGACCGCGCTCAAGCTTCGCTCGAAGTGGCGGAGGAGACCTCTACCTCCAGTTCGCTCTGCTTCACCCAACAGATGACCACCGTCAAGGCGCATGAAGCAGAGGACGTGCCGCCCCGCCTAAAGTGAGGTTTAATATTACTAAGTATTAATCTAAGAACGGAACAACTTCCCACGTTTCCCAATTGATATTGCCCTTATCGTAAACAACATTGAATGTTTTTGATTCCGCCCGTGTTTCCATACCCAAAGACCGTACATCTTCATGTTTACAAGGATGCCTAATAACCGTATTGCTCATCTTGACTGGCGTGTCTAATTTGCGGTTGATGACCACGTCTTTCATAACATCGTGATTAATATGTTGCAGGTTGTCTACGCTCAAGGAGAATCCCTTAATCTTTGTCATGGTGTAACCATCAGCAAACTTCAAACTGTATGACTTCGGCCCCGTCGCGAAGAACTCGATGCACTTACCATGGTCTCTGTCTAAATGCTGCAATTCACATTTCAGAAAACCCAACCATGGCCGTCGATATGCATTGCCATGATATATGTGATAGTTCTCAGGGGTCTCGCGATATATGATTGAATCACAATCAAAGTAGAGAACATTAGAGAAGCCTGCTACCTCTATCAACTGATACAGCTTTAATCTACCGTAACTGGTTATGAATGCAGCCAAGACCTCGTTGGTCGAAAATCTGGTGTCTGAAAATACTTTTGAATTTTCAGTGAAGTTCATCAAGACCATTTCGTTGTCCTCGCTCCCAACGAACTCATACTTACAATCATACCTTTTATTGCTAATGGTATTGTAGAACTCACCTGGATTTTGGATAACCTTGCTCTTAGATTTATTCTGACGTTCTCCCAATTTACCGTAGAGTATATTTTGCATGTCTTTGGAGACCTGTCTCATTCCGGGATTGTGTTTGATATTTGCCTTGTCTAACTTGACACTCTCGTGAAACATGAATTGCTCGATAAACTCGTCGATGTCTCCGTCGGGTGGTCCGGAGGCTTCTGTCTTTAGTTTCAGAAACTTGTCGATGTAACCAGCGAACAAGGCATTGGTAGTTTCCTTCCAATGTTTTATCTCGTATATTGCATTGATGGTGTATCCTTTTTCAACGGCCTTCTCCAGCTCTACTGTTGTCCACGTACCTACCATCTCGTACAATGGAAAGATCAACTTGCCTGTTTTATTGTCCACGTGAGGCAGAATGCCAAATTTAAGATGAATTGGAGGAATGACTTTGCATTTTACCAAACCGAAGTAGCCATGAATGTCAAGTGTCTGGAAGTCTCTTATGACCTCGGGATGGCCTTTGGGGAATACATTTGTTTTCATGACACTCGGGTACATGGAATTATAGTCGAGGTATCGTATGTGCTCGTTGTGGTTGACCTCGTAGTACAACTTACCCAGGTCTACTCTCCCTCCATGATATACGTCTCTATCCACGATAGGAGAAGCCAACGTTTGTCGCTCTAAAAAGTCTTTACCAATCTCGGACAATTTCAGCTGATTTACTGTTTCATCCCATGCCGACTCCCAGATATACTCAAGATTATATCTTGCTGCCTTGATAGCATCCAGTCTCTTCATCGTTTGCCGATTGACCTCACCAAACGTCATGCCCGATTTACGCCCTTGTTGATACTGAATATCGTCTTTGTGGTATTTCTTCAGGTCGGCATGAAACCAGCTTCCGAGGAACTCATACACCGTATTGGTGGTGTCGTCATAAGCATCGACATATATCTGTAAATCTGCTAGTTTATAATTTCGTTTGCCATCGTAATCGCGTTTGAACTTGGCTGACGTAGTGTGGACAATGTAATCCAACCACTGATTCTCTTTGATAGATGCATTCTGCGACTTGACCAATGATTGCAATATAGCCACTGAATCCTTTGACATACAATCACTTCTCCATATATTACTCGCCAGTTGTGCCAACGTCAGATAGCTAAATGGGTCAAATTTGTTGTCGGTTATCTTCAGAAAACAATCCCTGAAAGCGAGCACTGCACGGCGTAGAATGGTCACGTCATCATGGCAATATCGTGCAATCTCTTTTAGATTTTCAAATATAAAACACTTGTATCTCTTTTCATGCCACCATTGGTACAACTTTTGATAAGCCTCAGGTTGCAGTATTTCTGGATTATAGTACTTGATATCAGGTTATAGACCGATGTATTTCTCATTTTCCAACGTGTTGAAGAGATGTGGATAATACCCTTTTGATATTTCGTTTTCAAAGCCAAACATCTCTGGCAGAGCATGCAATGGACGTGACATGAACATATATGAATCAATGAACCTCACGTTGGCAATCTTAACACACAATATATCAGCCCCTGTGTACAATATATCCTTGGGAGGTTTTCTTTGAACGTTAATAACATGCTCTACTATCAATCTGAAGTCGAACTTGGAACCGCAATGGGCAATGTATGTATAACCTGAATGCTTCTCTAAACATGTCCATTCAAGAGACTCGTCTATTGTCTTGTGAATGACACATACACCATTATGATATTGACTCTCGCAGTGGTTGACGATAAGCTTGCCGCTGTCGTTTCGAGTTTCAAAATCGAAACACACAATTAATTCAGGTGACAGTACGGACTTCGGTTTGACCTGTGTCATGTAGCATCTGTGTTCATATAGATTACAAACGACCTTACAGTTTGGGCATGCTTTGTATCCACACACGTGTTTCTCCTTAGGATTGAAGTTGACATTGCACATCTTACATTTGTGAAGCTGATTGCACGTCACCAATTCTTTGTGCAAATTGTAACATTCTTCGTTCATGAATTTACGATTGCAAATATCACAATGATGCCATTGCTTGTTTCCTTTTGTCAACCGTACATCCTTGCTGGCAAATATGCATTTTTGAGATTTGCATTGGGTGCAAGATGGACGATAGGTCTTTCCTCTGAAGCAATCAATACGCGTGATGGGTTCATAATGATTGTCGTGCAACAATATATGAAAGCTGTCATTATAACTTGAATACTCATTGCGTGTTCGTTGAAGTACGGCGGGTAATACATGATTGGTTCACCGCCAAGTCGTTCAGTGATACCCCACACAAATATATTTCTGCTGTAATGCCTCTCTAAAACTGGAAAGTCTTCGATATTGATTCCTTCGTCAGCATCCTTTTTCGCAAACAATTCCAAACGCAATCGATCGGAAACTGATGTTATGTTGCCCTTGTGACCGCTGGCGTCTCGTTTCAGTTGTTTCCACTTATTCTCGTATTGATTTTTACATACAACATTGTCGCTTAGCATTGTATCTAATTTCCGTTTTCTATCAAGCAGTTCCAAAGATTTGATGCCACGGTTATTGCGGGATTCAATCTTAATGACACATTGCTTCAGTCGTAATTCTACGGTGTTTTTTGGTGCGGCTAAGCATCGAGACCCCTTGCCTTCTGGTGGTTTTGAGGAGTAATATTCTACCTCCACATCTTTAGCAACCTCAACCGACTTTTTGCTGCTATCTCCACCCTTAGGACTTTGCAGCATCTCTTCAAACTTCATCATCACATCTTGACGGTCGGAACCTTTCACCTATTTGGATGTAGTCTCATCCTCGAAGACCGCTCTCATTGATACTTGATCAACTCCTTTTGTCTTCTCCGGTAACCAATAGTTCAGACTGCTACCATCAGGTGCTGCTCTTTGTAAAAAACGTCGTGAATGGTACCTTCAACTTCTCAACGTCTGTGCTAAATTTCTTTATATGTCTCTTGGAATCTCCAATGCTGTACTTTTGAATCTCATCAAGTCTACTTTGTTCTTTGGCAGGTTTCTTCCCTATCTTGGTCCATTGTCGCCTGGTGACTTTCTCAACCTTCTCTTTCGATTTCCGATAGTTCTTCTTGTAATCACGTATAGCTTTGGCTCTATCATCACCGGTTAGGTTTCTACTTTGTAAATTTTCCCAATCGTCGGCTGTAAGCTTATGGCGAGCCTCCGGATTTTGTTTTCTTGATTTGGGGGGCATCTTCCTATACTATACAAATTATATTTTTGTGACGTCCGCTGCTCGGCGTTTTCTAATCTGCTTTTTCATTCTTTCGCGTTTCTCAATATTAGCTATGGAGTCACGGAATGTCTTTACACCCGTATATTCTGCATTAGGTCGTTGAAATACTGGGTCACCTGTTATTGTGCCAGTGCTTGTTTGGTCCAAAGGAGCTACCATGATAGGAGCTATCCTACGAGGTGCCTTCGGTGGAAGAGCAGGGTCTTTAATAGGCTGTTGGTAGAGTGGTTGTCCGGTTGGAGTTCCATGGTCTAAAGCTGTTCTACTTTTTTTCTTCGTCTTTTTGGCCACTGGTCGGCCTCGTAAGCTTTTCAGCTTTTCAGCTTGTGTCATCTTACCGGGCCTCTTTTTAATTCCATGTTCTTTTCTATACTCCTGAGCACATTGCTTCAATTTTGCAATCCAAGTCTCCTTAGTCATATAGTATATCTCATATAAAAGTTCCAAACTGAGGATTAATATTAGTATATCATATCCTTACTTTAGAACACTAAGTCACATCAAGACATTTATTTCTTAAGGTATCTTATAGTGACCCAATGCCAGTCAAAGGTCAGCAGATTGCCGATAGTGAAACGTTGGAACGTCTCGCCAAAATGAGAGAGAAAGCTTTAGAGACACGTCGGGCGAAGGCAAAAGTCAAATCTGATTTGAAAATGGCGGAACAACTTAAGGAAAATGAGAAAGTTGTGGCAGCTCAGGAAACAATTAAGAAAGCTACAACTACGATTGAACCGGAACCGCAGCCAGAATCGGACCCTGAACCTGAGGTTGAACACGTCGTTGTTAAAAAACCTAAGGCACCTAAAAAGAAACCCAAGAAGCAGGTAGTAATAGTTGAATCTGATAGTTCTGGATCAGAAGAAGAACCAGAGGTCGTTGTTAGGAAGTCCACACGGCGTAAGCAAAGCCGAGTTGCATCGGACCCGGGAACAATTGAAGATTGTTCCTTTTCACCTCCACCTCGTAAGAAAGATGCAGAATTACATCCTCATTACGACAAAGCGTACAACAGTCTATTTCTATCGTTATAGTATATGCAGTTTCAAAGACTGAAAGATAAATCATATGATATTCAAGTGCCAAAGAGTTCAGCGTTTCCAATTGACACACCCGATGATTTTATTCAATTGCACGGGGTCATATTAGCGTGTGCAAAGCGTGGCACGGGAAAATCATGTAGTCTTACACACCTACTTCGATTGATGAAACAGGACAATGCTTTAGACAGACTTATTCTTGTATCACCAACTTATCACAACAATATGCATTACTATAATGACTTGCCACTCGATCAATCAGATGTATTAGAGCCTACTGTCGATGTTCCAAATCAGATTGAAGGCATCCTTGATACCGAAGCTCAAGAGTACGATGAATATCATGAGAAAATGGAACGGTATAAGAAGCTTATGAAGATGTTAAACAACCACAACATCAGTGTGTATGAGATTCCGGGTGAATTGCTATTGGAATTTGGAGATGAGAATGGTAATATTCTTTCTCCGCAACACAAGTATGGTGGCAAACGGCCAGTAATCGCCGCCTTCTTTGATGATACACAAGACACCGACATGATGAGACCATCGAGTACGCTCAGCAACATGGTTATCAAACATAGACATCTTGGAAAGCTTAAGGACGGGGCCCTTGGACCGACATTGTTGTTTGCAACTCAGAATTATACCTCAAGCTCAGGAGGCTTGCTAAAATCAATAAGAGGTAACCTAACACATATGTTAGTCTTCCGAAATAAGAATCAAAAAGAGATTGATAAAATAGGGGAGGAGGTCGGAGGGGAGATTCCAATCGAGGAATTCAACTCGGTATGCGCCACAGACCCTGCGACTGGACGACACGCTGGCGCCACGCCACGAAAGCGGACTCGACTCGACGCCGACTGCCTCTGACAAACAGGCCCTGAAGTTGGGCGACATGCTGGGTGACGACCTTCCAAGCTTGGAATGCCAGGCGCCGGAGTTCGCGCTGATGCGCTGACCGGTCCGCTCTGGCCTTCCATGCGACCCACGCAAGCCGCGCGGTTGCGCGCTGACGAGCTAGCAGGGAGACTCTTGCGCGTCGTTGCGCTGAGTCCAGCGCCCAGGTGCTCCATTGACGGAGGGCCAATGCGAGCATGGATTGAAGTCGCTCCCCTCGCCAATCTGGCTTGAGCCGGATGCGAGACTCGTGCTCCCTTGACTGGACGACGTCCAGCCGCTCTGAGCGCCGGACATCGTCAAACTCCCTTTCTGCAGGGGGGCTACAGTCACTGGCTCGGTAAATCTCAAAGCGCCCTGGGGCGCTGGTGAGATTCCCTTGCTCGCACTCCACGAGGGGAGAGAGGGAGGACGCTACCGGTCCCGACGTCGGTTCCTGACGGACGAGCCTACTGCCCGCACTCCTGCTGGACGCAGGGGGTGGGGAAAAGGGGGCCGCTGAGGGGTTCAGTCCCTTAGCCGAGCGGTCCGAGTCCGACTCTGAGCTGGCACTCGCCGCCGGTGCCGGAGCTCCTGGCGACGCACGCTTCCGGCGCGCCGGCTGCCGTGGTGCAGAGCTCAATGCGAGCTCGGACACCGGCTCGGCCCGGTAGCACTTCAAATTTGTCGCACCGGGTATTTTATTTGTCGTGTCGCAAGACAAACTGGAATTATACCGTGCGACAGAAACGAGCTGGGGGCTCATGTCTGTCGCAGGTGCGACAATCATGAGGACCACGCTCATTTCTGTCGTGAAAATTCACAGAAAATTTCCGAAAATGAAAATAAGCCAGGGGGAACACAAACGAATAGTACCGCGATAATGACTTGAAATACACACTTATTAAATAAATAGCACCACGCGAATGATATACAACGCACTCTATTAAATCGTTAGTTGGATGATGCTATACAAATATATGCATGCTAGCACAGGCAAACAGGTATAGCAAGCAAGCATATTCAAGAAACATTCACGGCATTCACAAATCACAACTTAAAATATGACACAGTTAATATTGTTTTACACATTCGTTCTAGACTAGGATTCTACTTAAAGGGTTCACCAGTCCAAGGCAACAGGTGAAACTGGCCTACAAAGTTAGCAACAGGTAAAAATATCGAAATCTATGCCGTTCCCCGCCTGCAACACACGAACACGGAATCTGTCAGCACATTGGGAATCAAACCCGATATACCGACAGCCGGTACTTCGTCCTCGGGTGGAAGGTTACTCACCAGATATCTTAATTTTGACAGCAGACTAGGACCAGTTCAACAGGAGGTCTGAAATTACTACAAGAAATCAACCTGCGTAAACAATGCAGGGCAACGGAAGTCAACGCCGCCAGCAACGTTGCTGGCGGCTTCAGAAGAAGGACAGCGTCAGCACGGCAACCTGCAAAAATACGAAACGCTGGTCAGTAAAGATGTTGGGAATCGAACCCAAACCGCCGGGCTGTAAAGAAACCCGCCGGTCTCCGAGCATCCCATAATTTTAGAAGGGCATGTGGGAAACACGGATGCCGCCAGCAGCATTGCTGGCGGCTTCAAAAAAGGCACAGCATACACGGCAACCTGCAAAAGTAAATCACTGCTCAGGAAAGAAGAATTCTGGGAATTGAGCCCAAACCGTCAGGCGGAATGTAAAGACGCCCGACGGTCTCCAAATATCCCTATATCGCAGGAAACTAGAATCGGCTGCTGGCGGGATGCGGCTCATGTAGGAACATCGCAGGAAGCCCCCCCCGCCGGGTTCCACGCATGCACACGAAAACATGGTCAATATGAAATATCGACAAAGAACAGTAGCGCGTAAAAAAACATTAGTCAAACAAAAATACAAGCCGCTGAGACTGCAGGTAGGCGCAGGATGAGACCTTGAGGAAGAATGAGGCGTTTGCCAGAATATCATATCATATCATATCCATTTGTGTCGGCGCCGCGCCGCGTGTCTCCCGATACTTGTAGGAGTGGTGAGATGATCTTGAATTGCGAGATGCGTAAATAATATATAATTGGAAATTCCGCATATCTTCGGGGTAAAATATGGAATTGTTACCCGTGTCTCGCGTTGTCGGTTACTAACGATCGATCGAGAGAATCCTGGGTAGGACTCCTGAGATCGGTAGACCTGTTAGAGAAGTGTTGCGACAAATTCATAATTGGAAATTCCGCATATCTTCGTGGTATAATTTTGAATTGTTAAACGTGTCTCTCGCTGTCGGTTACGAACGATCGGTCGAGAGAATCCGGGGTAGGACTGCTGAGATGCTATCGTATCATGATTGGCCGGTAAAGCGCGAGCGCTCGACACAATCCGGGGTAGGACTGCTGACATGGGCAGAAAATTTTCGAAAAATTTCCAACGGCATAATTTTTGAGGGACAGCTCCTGCGGTGTGGCCTGTTGATGTCACTTTTTTCCAGGAAACCTGTTTCGCTCCTTTAAGGGAAACGAAATGAAAAACAGCATATTTCTGAAAAAGCTGCGAAGCGTCGTTAATATAAACGGATCTTTTGCGACACGACAAATAAAATACCCCGTGCGACACAAATAAGGGGCTACCGCTCGGCCCCACTGACTCTCGCTGGTGAGGGGGTTCTCGGTGGTGAGGCCCTGGGGGGCCCACCCGACAACCCCGGAGGGGCCCTCAGGGGCGTGCGCGCCGGTGTAGCCTCGAGGGCTTCACCGTCGTATTGGCGTGCGAGTGCACGCCGCACTCCCCCCCCTCTCACGGGAGCGCCAATCCCGGCCGTCCGATCTGCCAGCCGTGCCCCAGAACTCCGAAGAGCCCGGGCCGACCGACAGACCCGCAGCGCGAGATCCTGACCGACCGGACCCTGCCTACGGCCGAGCCGGGGGCGGCGCCGGCCCGACCCCTCCCACGACGACCCGACTGACTCTGGAACTCCTCTCCATCCGAATACATTATATGCGTGCTTTGGTGCGATCTAACTAATTGGAGGCGCTATATGACACGCGCGGTAACCAGTACCCGCCGATCCAGAAATTCACCACCCGTGCCTGAGCACAAGCAGCCTACACCGGCCGAAGCGCGGCAATTTCCGGAGAAGAGGGAACTAGAAAATCAACGCTCCATCCGGGAACATTATGCGCGGTATGCGTGCAAACTAATCAATTGAAAGCGCCCCACGCCACGCGCGGCAACTAGCACCCGCTTTCAGAAATTTACCACTTGTGTGCGAGCACAAGCAGTTACACCGGCCGAAGCGCGGCAATTTCCGGAATAGGGGGGACTAGAGGACTACACTAGAGGCACGCAAAATCCCAAACCGATCCCGAAATTTAGCAAAAGCTACGCAAGTTTTAAAAAATTTGCGCAGCGCTTCCGCCGCGAAGGGTCGGAATTGCCGAAAATCTGAAGCGATTTGGAATTTGGGCACCTGCGGAACGCCGAAACTACGGCCTATGCGTGCGTGCGTATGCGTGCCAAGAGAAGGGGCAACGCGCGCACCTTAAAAGATTGTCGTTGGGCTGAATTCCTCCACGCCAACGCGGCCCCAAGAGTACCTGGAACCCTCAAGCACAACCAACGCCGCGCAACGCAAGCAAAAGAACAGGCATCCTCGATTTCGTAGGACGGTCTAAGCTAGCTAATCACGCGAGGCAAGGCTGCACTCGATCAGAATTTGCGCAAAACAACAGGGAAGCAACGTGAAAAAACGGACTAATTACCATTTTGTGGGAGTCTACACCCTTGCTTTTCCTCTTCTTTACGGTTTCGGACTTGTCTTATATCTACTTATTAAACGACCGCACGAGGTATGGTTTCGGTTGGTCCACTATTCGGAATTCGGTTTCGTAATTCTTCCTAGTATGCTTTTGCTTTCAGTGTATGCTTTCATTACACAATATACAGCAGTTACGGCTTCTTACTTTTATGTTACACTTTTCAGTTCAGTTCTCATCTCCGAAACTGGTTACACTTCGAGTTCTTATACATTCATGAACTCTTTCCATAACTCAACTGTACTGAGTACTCCGTACAACAGGCTAGGCACCTCACATCAACATCATTCTGATCGGTCCTACTGTACTCCGTACTGAGTACTCTTGCGTTTTGTACTTAGCCATTTTTCTTGCTCTTGTGCTTGCTTCCTAGCACACTCTATACCGTTTTTGAGCAATCTTCAAGGCTTCGCTACGGGCCATATTGATATATACATGCATTATAAGCTTTAAGTTGTTTATTCTAGGGGCAGGCGTAACAGCTGTGCACCTTCAAATATCACGCTTCCAGTAGGAAGAGTCACATTTTTTTCTTTTTTTTTCTTTTTTTTTCTTTTTGTTTATTCATGTTCTAAAGCAAGGATATAATACTCTAATATTAATCCCCAGTTTGGAACAAAGGCTCCGATTGGAGGTCAAAAATCGCAAAAAAAAATGGTCAAAATATCGAAAATCGCAAAAGGTTGAGCCCGACGTTTTTGGCCCCAAAATGACCGATATAGTGTTCCTAAGTGAGATTATATTACTATAGTATTAAACCCTAATTTGGAACATCGGCAAACCTTAAAAAAGTCGAGAATCGCAAAAAATGTAGAAAATCGCAAAAAAAGCTCGCCCGACGTTTTTTGGCCCCAAAATGACCGATATAGTGTTCTAAAGTGAGATTATAATACTATAGTATTAAACCCTAGTTTGGAACATTTCCTAGCATCAGCCGCGAAAAATACTGCAAAAAAATGGGCGAAAACAGAGCCTTAAAACGTCAAAAACTGCAGTCTGCAAATAGCGTTCGAAATTTCTCTACCTTTTTTTCAGAGTCCGAAATGAAAAAATACCATTCAGAAAAAAATGATGACAATAGTACTTATTAGTACTCAGACGGGTGACAAAGACGTCTCACCGGTCAAAACTCGTCCCGTCCATCGTCCCGTCCATCGTCCCGACCATCCTCCCG
Organism: Cymbomonas tetramitiformis; assembly: GCA_001247695.2. NCBI lineage: Eukaryota > Viridiplantae > Chlorophyta > Pyramimonadophyceae > Pyramimonadales > Pyramimonadaceae > Cymbomonas > Cymbomonas tetramitiformis. The sequence goes on along the minus strand of LGRX02034368.1, from coordinate 38,514 downwards.
ACCATCTACCGGTCCAACCTTAAATTATATAAGTTTGTTAACAGATTTGTACATGACACGTCAGATAAAAAGGTTGCAACCGGTCCAACCTTAAATTATATAAGTTTGTTAACAGATTTGTACATGACACGTCAGATAAAAAGGTTGCAAGACCGGGAGATGGACGGGAGGATGGACGGGAGGATAGGCGGGAGGATGGACGGAAGGATGGACGGAAGGATGGTCGGGAGGACGGTCGGGAGGATGACCGGGACGATGGACGGGAGGATAACCGGGACGATGGACGGCATCGGCAGGACAGACGTGGTGCGTGTACAGTGAAGCAGAACGACACTCCACAATTGGTTAATGGAAGTTACGGAAGGGCGTCAGTAGATATGAACGACGTTTTTATTGGTCGACTTTGATATGATAAGATGTGACAAGTGGTTGCACCACGAACCTTATTAAACTTATTTTAACAGTTAGGTCGAAGAATTGGCACCAGTTGGTCTCCCTAATATTTTATAATCTTTATTACATATACAAAAATGAGCCTCCCCATGTCATTGGCCTACGGCTTATCGAAAATGAATTCGTATTCAACTAATTACTTCAGATTAGAAACGACAAATCTCACTAAAGCATCGAGGTATTCAACTATAACTTTGAATCTGCCTGTCAATTCCATCGTGAATATGAAGAGTCTCAGTATGCATTGCAAAGGTTCGTGCAAAACTCCTATAGCATATACGGACACTACAGCTAAAAATTTAATTGTTACGCTTCCCAACGGACTTGAAAAGCTCATCTCTCGCTGTGAGGTCTTCGCAGGAGGGCAGCAGTTGACCACTGGTTTTCAAAGTTACAGCACGGTAGCAACCGTTCTCGTCACTATCAAAACAACACTCGGTAAAGAAATGACTTATCAACGTGTTCTCAAAAATCAAGAAATCAATGTTGCTGACAATTACTATGCCGCACCACGTCCATACATCTTGAATACCTGGCTCAGCATATTAGGAGAAGCCGAGCCCAGTTATATCGATACAAGTCTTCTTCCTCCAGTTCAAATCAGATTGTATTTGCATGGGCCTGAGGTGTTAGGAGAGTTTGTCCAAGGTAGTCCACCTGAAGACGACTCACGGAAAAAGCCCAACAGATTTTAATATGACAAGGGGACTTTTTATTAGACGACCTTTACTTTACCGTAGAAACAATCACTTTCAGTTCAGGTGTCTACGATGCCGCCGTGGAATCAAAATTGCGTGACGGTTTTTTGGAAATTCCGTATACAGTACTGTCATACTACTGTATTGTCATACTGTCATACTGTCATACCCCAGACATTTGATACTCGATTTCATCGTCTTTCTGATCCCGATGCGAATCCGGCCATTCCCCGAGGGTCTGACTAAGTACCACGATGACCACCCCACAGTACTGTCATACTACTATAGTGCCGTAGTGGCATACTGTCATAGTGTCATACTGTCATACTGCCATACCCCGGACATCTGGTACTCATTCTCATCGTGATTTCAAGCCCAATTTCACTGTCATCGTGTCAATCCCAGATTACTCCCGATGACACACACATACGCCCAGACATATCGGCTCACGCTGTGCCTCCGGGCACAATAGTCAATATATATATGTTGATACATATGCACCCTTTTGCAATATGTGTTGTTTACCTATTACAACAGTGGCATATCTCGTGAAACATAGGGCAATATGATGAAACCCTAAAATTCGGTGAAAAATCGGCAACTCGCGCACTAGCCAAAATGGCATGGCCAAAGTAAATTATGGCTTTCCTGATGGAAGGGGAGTAGCACATTTATCACAACATACCCCACACATGTTTTAAAGCTTGCAACATGCTTGCAGACCCATGCACGGCATATTATGAACGATGCACAGGTGCCATATTCAGTTTAAACCCCTAAAATTACATACCATCGTTCACATATTTCAAGCTACAGATATCGGAAAGACACGTTTGATATCGGAAAATGTCGGCACAAGAGTTGTTCAAAACATATCCGAACGGCATAATATGGCTCGTAGTGATGTGCACAGGGCGACATAATAACCAAACCCTATCATAAATGCCCAAAAATGCCATTACAGCAAAGGAGTTAAGAGTATTGTTTCCCTACCAAGCCGGTATGGCAAACCCATGCTAAAGCCAATCCCGTTACAATAACACCCTATAGAGAGGCCTGCCTACTCTATTGGAACAGGGTGCATTCCTGAAGGAGTACAGGCATGAATTATGATTGATGGTGTCCAGGAAATGAAGAGGTTGCCAAACCCAAGCTCTTTATAAGGACAGACCTGGGGAAATTACTTAGTCATTCGAGCTTATCAAAACGCAGTCGTGATGGGTGCATGTATGTAAATGACGCGCACGTCATGATATGCCACGTCCTTTGCCACTTGGATAAACGAAGCGAATAAAGAAATCGGAAAACGAATTTAGAACCGATGTGACACGACGCGACACAATGTCTCATCGTATATAATGAAAACCAATCGTCGACGTCGAACGTGTTGTGAGTCTGGATAGTGTCATCGTAATTCGTAAACGAATCGCCATCGTCTACCTCACTCACGACGTCATGAGGTGAGACCATGGTCACGACACGACGCCACAAGTAAGACCTTGTCGTGACACCATATATTCAATAGATCGACAGTTCCTTTCCCCGCATTAGCGCATTTCATGTTGGCCTAGTGGAGATTTTGAGATGGACCATTCTAGTATCCACATCAACTCGGGGAGCGAAGGCGGAGGGCTTGGAACCTAGACGATACCATCGCTGTAAAGCAACGAAGTGAAATATATATCCGCAATCGTGTGAACCCTTTGCCCTCTTCTTTATCGAATTTCATGGGCTAATTTCAAGCGCAAGTTGAAGACATTGGGCTAGAATGCCTCCCTGGGCAAGCCAGAGCAGTGCTTCCCAAGCACCCAATCCAAACCAGATAAAAAACCATCCTACCAACGTAAACGAACTACTCCGCGATGAATGCGAGAGGACATGCACTTAGCCATTGTAAATGTCGTGAACATGTACGTATAAGCGAGATCTGTGTCGCAGCAGTCTCCCGATGTGTTGCTGCAGCCATAGATGGTGCACAAATCAATCGGGCAATTAAAACCACTTGCTCTTCGTCAACCATAGGTGACCGTTGTAAAGGAAGATGGCGTTATAATTTTCTTATCATTGGGTCATCGTCATCGATCACATTCAACCAAAATTAGCTGCTTTTTAAAATAGAGTGCAAATTAATTGCAGGAGCAGGATGTGTATCGCAAATAAAGGTTGCAAAATACCATGGGACGAAATCACCTCATGTTTGTTCACAACAATGAGTCTAACGCACCCCACACGCGAGTGCAATTCTCTAATGCCTGCAAAAGTCCCGTACAAAACAACAATGTATCCATGTCAGATGTTCTTATTGCATATTTTGCTATGCCTACGATAACTTCACCTTCCATCACACAAAAGAGATTTTCGAGGTACACAATAACAGTAATGTTCCAATCACTTCCTACCTGACATGGATGAGGCTCAAAAAGAGCATCATCAACGGGTATCACTATTCAAAAGAATATCACATTATTTTTGTGCTACATCCACGACTATAAAATGCGAAGTATAGATTCAATACTTGGAGAGTGATTGAGTATATCAATTTCACCTCGGCAAGAAGAGCTCTTTCGGATGAGCAATACTTCTGAATCAACGCTATATCATCATCGAGAACAAGATCCTGCGAGATAGAGCCCACGTGTTTAAATTTGAGCACATTTTAATTTCATGGATGGAATCCAATTGTGATGCATGTGTGTACAGATGATCCTACAAAGAGACCCTAGAGTACGAAAGTCACGAGATCCTAGCTATGATATTCAATACAACATCGCGAAGTCTTTGGCTTCTCAACAATGCTCAGGCATCTAGCAAAAGAGGCGCGCCTTGTCCAAGTCGGCTTGCCCTGCAACTGACTCCACTGGTAAGGCCTCAAGTAGTCCCTCGAGCAGTCCAACAAGAGTCTCCATCACCATGTGCTCGTTCTTCTTCCCAACCTACTTATGCCCAAACCATTGTGATAAACTTTTTGTCCCATTGTCCACCGATCAAGTCCGACCAATCCAGTCGAGTTTTTGCTACAGCTCATAAAGGCAGCACTACCAATGCATATGATCATATTTTTGCCTCACAATTTGCGTGAGCCAAAGTCATACTTTACCGTATATCCAAATGTTTGATACCCGACTTTAACACATGCAAGTCTTATGGGTGGGAGTAGTGAGAAGAACACTGGATGGGTCTTTGAGTGTTTGAGGCCCTGAGTTCTACTACATTCTTGGTCACGAATTATGAACCACTTTTCGATGATTTCGAGAAATTCGAAAAATGCACCCCCTACACACATGCATCCAAGTTAAATGCGACTGCCATGAAATTGGACTGTTGCGGGATTTTATACCAAATACGCCTACAAGGTCAAATTTCACAAAGGGGGGGGTGGAGTCATGCAGGTCTACGCCTGACGCGCCGACTACGCGTCAAGATCTTTGACACAGCATCACATGACCGGGACATCATCACGGCCCCAAACCGTGGGACCTTAACATCTCACCGAACCGGGAGGGGATGCCCATCAGACCGGTGGGCGAATCTAGCCTCAGCGTTTCACGGCCTATATCCCCATAGGAAAGAGAGGGGGGGGGCGGTCCTAGACGGTGGGAGAGTCCTAGATACCATGTGCCAGGGTGACTGTTTGCGAGGTGCGGTCCACGTTTTGAAACCACTAAAATTCCACTGGCTCCAATTTAAGCATGTTTTGTCGAACTTGGGGAAATGCTGTGGGGATTGGTATTAGGAAGTTTCAGGGAGGTCCGTCAACTGTCCATTGTATGTCCCCCAAAGTTCGATTCCAAATGTCACATGAGAGCAAGTTTCTGATTTTTTGTCATTCAGCCCCCCAATCCGGCGCCCTTCAAAATGGGCGTTTGTGCCTGGTCTGGACCAAGCCCCGAGGCGGCCTGCGGGGGAGCTCCTGGGGATGCGACCGCAGATGTCTTGCCGCTTGCGCATGGCCGGAAGCGCTGAGGTCTGTGCAGTGGGAGCCCAGGCCAGCGCGCTCCTCGTCTGAGGGGAGTTGCGCTGGAGGCGGCGGCCCGAGGAGCAAGCCCATGCACGTGTTCCGCACGAGCGAACCAGAAAAAACTGCCTTTCAGTTCAATCCAAATATGGACAACCTCGCGCACTGTCACACAATCTATCGAGCCTAGGTGGCATGCCCACATCTGCAGACAGCAACTTCGGGCGGCCTTGCCAATACCACGCCCGCTCTGCAATGCTCCTGAATTTATGAGCAATACCCTAAAACATAGCTGAACCGTCACATGTGACTCTGACAGACTCGAACCGTCACATGTGACTCAGATAGACTCGAACCGTCACATGTGACTCGGATAGTACAAATGACCTCAAACCAGCACGGTCACTCAGCTCTGCTCCTTTTGCTTTCCCACCTCGCCCTGCCCAGGGGACTCTATTGACCTTTGATGCACGCTTGGACAGACATTTAAAAACTTCAACCCCAAAACGGATATTAGCAAGCGCCTGAGCAGTGGACAAAACCATTCATAGTATGCAGTGAGTGCCTTTGGCAAATGAGGATTCGTGCAAAAGTGAAATGAATGGGAGGGATCGCTGAGGAAGAAACCAGCAGGAGCTCCCAGGGCGGAGGCGGGGAAAGGGGCGAAGGGCGCTGCACCGGGGCTCGAAGTGGGTCGAGGGCAGGTAAGCGGAGAACTTCCTCCTCGTCCAAAAGCAATATACGCAATGCAGCCAAAAGCTTTGTTGGGAGCTGGCGACTACGTCCGCGACCTATCATATGCTCTGTCGGCAGCCCTGACAAACAACGCGCGGCACTCACTCAGCTCTCCCAACATCAATCAGCTGCCATAGCCGCCCGCACCACTGCCGTGGCCATGCATGTCCCCGCTCTCTCACTATGGGCTCCACGCCCGCACCACTGCCGTGGCCATGCATGTCCCCGCTCTCTCACTATGGGCTCCACGCCCGCACCACTGCCGTGGCCATTCATGTCCCTCCTCTCTCTCACTATGGGCTCCACGCCCGCACCACTGCCGTGGCCATTCATGTCCCCACCTGCACTATTCCATAGCTCACACTGCAGACATCACTTGTCATACGCACCAAGCTTCTCCAGCAAGTTGGTCTTAGGCTGATGGAGAGGGTCATCAGGGTCGGGCTCTAGCGTCACTTTGATGACATCGTACGGATTATCTTCAATCACGAAACCATAAAAAAGCGCCAGCTGGCATAGAGGATTACCCAACAGTCCAACCCAAGTTGTGACCCGCATCATATCCGCCCGCTCACCCTTCCATGCATCTTCGCATCGGCCTAAACAATCAAATCTGACAGTGAGACAACAGGCAGGGCCCTGCCGCGCGCTCTCTGGAAGTTGCAGTGAGACAACAGGCAGGGCCCTGCCGCGCGCTCTCTGGAAGTTGCAGTGAGACAACAGGCAGGGCCCTGCCGCGCGCTCTCTGGAAGTTGCAGTGAGACAACAGGCAGGGCCCTGCCGCGCGCTCTCTGGAAGTTGCAGTGAGACAACAGGCAGGGCCCTGCCGCGCGCTCTCTGGAAGTTGCAGTGAGACAACAGGCAGGGCCCTGCCGCGCGCTCTCTGGAAGTTGCAGTGAGACAACAGGCAGGGCCCTGCCGCGCGCTCTCTGGAAGTTGCAGTGAGACAACAGGCCGGGCCCTGCCGCGCGCTCTCTGGAAGTTGCAGTGAGACAACAGGCCGGGCCCTGCCGCGCGCTCTCTGGAAGTTGCAGTGAGACAACAGGCAGGGCCCTGCCGCGCGCTCTCTGGAAGTTGCAGTGAGACAACAGGCAGGGCCCTGCCGCGCGCTCTCTGGAAGTTGCAGTGAGACAACAGGCAGGGCCCTGCCGCGCGCTCTCTGGAAGTTGCAGTGAGACAACAGGCAGGGCCCTGCCGCGCGCTCTCTGGAAGTTGCAGTGAGACAACAGGCAGGGCCCTGCCGCGCGCTCTCTGGAAGTTGCAGTGAGACAACAGGCAGGGCCCTGCCGCGCGCTCTCTGGAGCTTGCGCGGCATTCAAAGCGCGTTCTGCCGGGCTCTCTTCTCAAGAAAGGGTCCCTGTTCGCCTTGCCTCCGTATTGGAATCTGCAAGTGCCTGCTGATCAGTTTGGTGTAAAGCATGACTATCTAGACCTTCTACAGTAGTCAGGATGCTCAAACCCTGAAGAAACCCTAAAGAAACCCTGTGGAACCCTTAGATCTAGATCTGTAGATCTGCTGAACTAATCGTGGCCGTCAGATCATTGATGACCATCGGCAAGTGCGTAATAAGTTCATCTGTACTCAGGCGTGTCACTGCGGTCGGTATGAACACGACAGTGACACGTAGGACTCTGTTTAGTGAACTTTCACTTAGACTGCCCAATCAATAATGATTGGGCGCTGAAGTTCGCGGCGTTTCAAGCTGCGAACTGGTATATCTTTTGTGAATGAAAGTTTACGCTCGCTTTTGTGAAAACGAACTCTCGAATTCCAACAGGTTATGGGCCCACTTACATTGTAAGTTTGAACCGACGTTTGTATCACCAAAATTTCACTGCGCGTAATATTCGAAAATGAGTAGGAGACAAGACAAGGCCAAAGCTCTAGAGAGGCCCCCAGGTCTGAGTGAGGAATCTACTTTTGGCGAACTTTCGGAGGAAGGGAAGCCTGATGGAATCTCAGCAGGGGAGGACTCTGCAGCGCTGGCTAATCTTTTCGCGCAGCAAGAGGCGCGTATTGATGAGAGGCAGCAACAGCTATTAACGCAGCAAGACGCGCGTATAAATGAGCTTCTTAAAATGGTTCAAGCCCTGGCACAAGCAGTGCCGCCGTTGGCTGTTGCGAATCAGAATGCGGGGACGGGAAATGCTATTGCGTGTCCTGAGGCCGCGGAATCCAGCATGTCTGGTTCCAGTGTTAAATCTCGAGTTGCGAGTGGTACTGTGGACGTACCTTTACCTTTTCTAACGGATATGTTGAAGGGGTTCCCGACTGACCAGCTCTATTCTGGTCAGGAGGCCGAAAATGACAGCAAGTGGATGAAATTCCGGGGTAAAATTGTACCGTCTCTGCGTCACCCGGCGTTGTCGCTGTTATTGACGGACACGCGCGAGTTAGAGGACATCAAGAAGGACGAGAAGTTCTCGGTGGCAGCGAATCAGTTATTTCATGACTTTCTATCGCGCGTTACCACCAGGACGGAGAACGCAGTTGTTCGGTCGTACAGTACTGAAGCAGACGCTGTCTCAGCCTGGCGACAGCTAATTAAAATGCGTCGGAGCACGGGCTCTGCGTACTTTGTGCGGCAGGTCAAGGCTTTGCTTGATGACATGAAGAGGTTTATGACGCTCGCACCCCCGCTGCAGGGCTTTCTAAATGCGAGGGAGGTTCTTGACAGGGTGGAGGAGTATGCGTGCACGAGCAAATTCCTGCCGGGTGGTGAAATGTTTCATGTCGCCAGCCTGGAGGCAGTCTTTGTGGCTATGGTGCTGAATTCCTTGAACCCGGCGTATGTCTATATCCGCACTATGTTCTCTGGGGACGAGCTGCCGTCGTTCAAGAAGCTGAACGACGCAGTATGTAGCCACTACGACAACGTCATCGCGACTTCTGCAGCAGCGATGGAGACGGGTGCTGGAATCGTGGAGGACCGTCGTAAGCAGGGAGAGCAGAAGCGTGCTGCGTTACTCAAGCGAGTTCCATGTCCGGTGTGTCATATGCCTGGACACTCGTCCAGTGACTGCTATGTTACTCACGAGGATAAGAGGGAGGCTTACCTCAAGAAGAATCCGAAGAGGAGGGACGCGATAATGAAGAGGTTCCAGGACTACCAGGAGCATGGGAAGCTACCCAATCGTGCGGCTGCTGTTGCTGAAGCTGAGCAGCACCCTGGTGTGGATGACACTGGCAAGGCTCTGTATGCAATCTGTGAGCTGGTAGAGGACAGCATGGTTACCTGCTTCTCTGACGACCTACCTCAATTTATTTCTGGTTGTACTGAGGGAGGCTGTACTGCATCTCAGTCTGGTATCTCCCTGAGCAATTACTATGCAGTTCTGGACGGGCTTACATCTTCTGAGGGTCCCACCCCTGTGGGGGGTGGGGACCAGCCTATGAGTGGGGTCTATCGGTGGAGGTCTGATGCTCCTATGAGCAGGCACTCTGCAGTGAGGAGACCTGGTAAGAAGTCACACCCCTATCAGCCCAATAGGCATCGGTTCTTATTGAACAGGCACAAGTATTTCCCCGTGGCTCCGGTGTACGACTCGTTTGTCTACATTGATACTCTGTGCACGGCCCTCCCTGGGAGGAAGCTTGAGCCTACCCAAGCCCTGTGGGAAGCAGGAAGGGAGCAACATCTTGGGCCTGGGTATCAGATATCCCCCAGGCAGCCGTGGTACACTTCAGATGTCCAGTATGTGCATAGTATGTTCATGAGTGGCTCTGTGGAAGTGTTGGACAGGGCAGTGACTGTGCTGGAGAGGCCTCACTTTCCTGTTGATGGCAGAGTGGTGAGTCACAAGAAGATGGTGTGTGCCAAGCATGTTGTGGCCGAGCAGTTCAGTCTGCTGCAGCGTCTGATCGAGATGGAGCCAGGTATGGTACGGGGATCCTTTGAGAGGCTGCAGTCATGGATGACTTTACTCAGTATGGTTACTCGAGACACTGTGCAGGCGGTCGAGAGCTTCTGGGCATTACTGGGATATGATTTTGGGGATGAGTGGGACTCTGGCTCCTCATCTGATGGTGGTGATCATTCAGACCAGAGTGGCTATGACTCTGGGGATTCTTCTCATCGTGGTGATGTCTCCTCAGACCGAGGAGATTCTGAACTTATGGCTACACTGGGTGCCTCTGGTATTAAACAGGTTGTTGCAGACCGACATGCCTGGTCTTATCACACATTGGCTGGACACGACTATATGCCTGATCTCATTTATCTCTCTGGATCTTGTGATGATGGTGATGATCATTCGGACCAGAGTGGCTATGACTCTGGGGATTCCTCTCATCATGGTGATGTCTCTTCAGACCGAGGTGATCCTGGATCTATGGCTACACTGGATGCCTCTGGTATTGAGCAGGTTGTTGCAGACCGACATGCCTGGTCTTATCATACATTGGCTGGACACAACTATATGCCTGATCTTGTCTATCTCTCTGGATCTTGTTATGATGGTGGCCATGATTGTGACGACTCTGATTGCTCCATCCCTGACCTGGATTCAGCTTCAGACTCTGACTCGGATGATGGTGGTTATGCTTCAGATACTCTGCCAGATCTGGTGGATGCCTCTGACTCGGACGAGGAGGACGATGTGCACTTATGGCAGCCCTTTGAAGGAGTGGGTGGCATCCCCTCTGATGATTGGGCATCTGGACTGTTCTGTCCGCCTCGCAAGAACCGCCTCTGTGCCAAGGGCGCTGCGTCTGGGTTTGAAGATTACTGCTCTTCTGATTGGTATTATGATGCACCTGATCTTGAAGATGGGAGTGACTCTGGCGATGAGGATGCATGTGAGCTGCATGAAGGCCACCCTGTGGGCAGCTCTCTCGCCCTGTATGTTGCATCGACAGACAACACGGCCGACATCTTCACCAGAGCCCTGCCATTGACTGCGTTCGGTGGGAAGGTGGCAGTGATAGACAGTGGCGCCACCAAGCACATCTTCAATATGGTGAGTGACTTTGGCGGTGACTTTGATCCTGCTTCCAGTTCCACTTTCAGTGTGGTGCAGGCTGGTACTGTGTCCTCGGAGGGTAGTGGGACGGTCATATTTGCCAAACTGGATGTGTCCACTGGGCGCGCTGTTGGGCTGCAGTTCACTAGTGCTCACTGCATTCCTGGGCAGCCATTCAACCTGGTGTCTGTGGTGGCGCTTGAGGATGCTGGGTTCAGTGTTGATTTTGGGGCCAGGCAGATATCCAGTGGGGGGGTGACCTTCTCATTCTCTAGAGTTGGCAACCAGTATATCATATATGAAGATCAGACTGGCACTTTGGATACCTACATGGCCTGTGCAGCATACCATGATGACTCTGATCGGGACAAGACAGACTGGAAGTTTGAGGAAGCTGGGAAGCACATTGAGGAGCATGGACCCTTTACTCTGGAGTTGTTTGCCTCCATTGACAACCACATCCTGGACGATTATTGCACAACTGACAACCCTTGCTTCTGCAGGGACTGGGCGGGTAAAGCCTGCTATGGCAACCCACCTTATGAGCATGACACCATCCTGAGATGTCTGCAGAAGGCTCTCTGTGACTATGCTCGGGCGCCTCAGTCCACCAAGTTCCTATTGGTACTACCCAGATGGGAGACAGCCAGTTGGTGGCAGTTTGTATCTCAGTTTACCATTGTCCATGAGTACCCTGCTGGAGAGAAGATATTCTCGGCTCCATTGGACTCATGCTACAATGTGGAGAACCTGGAGATGTGTGGGGAGAGCCGGGTATGGGTCAGGGAGACCAAGTGGCCTGTGGTGGTGATCTACAAGGATGGGCATACAGTGATGAAGCTTGATGCCAAGATGCTAGCACATATTCGGCTTGGCCATATTGGTGACGTGACCATGCAGGAGATGCTGGACGAGGAGGTTCCTATGGGTATCACCATTGCGCAGTATGCCAAGAGTTTGGTGTGGCGCTGCCCTGAGAGATGTATTTCCTGCAGGCTCACCAAAGCGATTAGGCCATCTATGAAGGCTGCGGGCAGGGAAAGTGCTGCAGAGATTGGCTTGCTGGTATGGTCTGACACGTGTGGCCCATTCAGGCACAGTGCTGGTGGGTACCGGTGGTTTGTCCTCTTCGTGGATGACTGTACAGCTTGGATATGCGTGTACTTCATGAAGAGGAAGTCGGACTACCTAGCAGCCCTTGAGAAGTTCCTGGCTGAGGTGAGGCAGCACAGGAGCCGTATGAGACTTGAGGAGAAGTATCATATGGTATTGCACACTGATGGGGACTCTACGATGATTGCTGGGCAGACACAACAGTACTGCAAAGACCAAGGTATTGAGCAACGCCATGGATCGCCATACCTCCATGAGAACCAAGCTCGTGTGGAGAGGTCTCATAGGACAGTGCAGGCGATGGCTCGGGCGCTGCTCTTGACATCTGGCTTTGGTGTGGACATGTGGCCACTTGCTGTTCGTCACTCTGTGTACATTCTGAACAGGACATTCCAGAAGCCCTTGCACAAGAAGTCTCCTTACTACAAGTTGTATGGGCAGCACCGAGACCTTTCACATCTTCGAGTGTTTGGATGTCTGGCATATGCTTTTGTGGACCCGGACAGCAGGGAGCACAAGCTTAGTGACCGAGCAAGGCAGCTGAGGTATGTTGGTCACTCTGAGGTCTCATCAGCCTACTTGTTGTATGATCCTGAGTCGGGGAAGATAGTCAAGTCTGGCATGGTCAAGTTCCATGAGGCTGTGGACAAGCTGGGCAAGGTGGTCACCACCTGGGATCCCTCTGCAGTGGCCCCGTTGAGTACCGACTTCATGGTGACGGCGTTGGATGGTGCATATCATGATATCCTCCCGAGTGGACTGGAAGACGGTGTTCTTGATGTCGGGGTCTATCTACCTGACGACAGTGACGAGATTCTGGCGGTGCTAAAGGTGCAACCAGTGGATGAGGCATGCTGGTTGAGTCTCCGGGCCTACCTGGATGGCCATCCTGAGCATCTTGTTGCTGTGCGCTCAGCTGCACACGGTGGTAACCTCAATGTCAACTACCCTCTGTTCACTGAGGTCACGGTGGATACTGGAGGTGAGAAGATGGAAGCTGGCATTATATGCGCGCGAGCTGTGGGGGCCAGCTCATTTCCGTACTGTGTCATGTTGCTCACCAACTTCACACACATTGACCTGCCGGTGGGTAAGGTGCACTTCCCTCCTGAGCACACGTGCTTGGCAGCAGTGGGGAAGTCGTGTGCTGGGAGCTCGGTGGATGTGCTGCCAGATGGCGTGACTGAGCCCAAGGGGGTCAAGCAAGCTATGGAGGCGCCTGATGCTGGTGAGTGGATGGACGCTATTCAGACCGAGCTTGAGGCCCTGGTTGCGGTCAAGCAGGCTCTCCTGATGATGGACATGGAGGATGTCCCTCCTGGTGTTCGTCTGTTGGACATGTCCTTGGTGTTAAAGGTCAAACTGGACAAGCATCGGCAGTTGCAGAAGCGCAAGGCGAGGGTGTGTGTGAGGGGCAACAAGCAGGAGTATGGTGTCGACTATTTTGACACCTTTGCCCCATGCACACAGTTGTCTTCAGTGAGGCTGGTTATCATTCTGGCGCTCAACCTTGCCCTCGAGGTGTATCACATGGATGTGGAGACAGCCTTCCTGAACTCGATCCTGGAGGAGGACCTGTATGTCAAGCTCCCTAGGGGGCTGGAGTATCAGGGCAGGACGTGTGCCAAGCTGCTCAAGGCGGTGTATGGCCTGAAGCAGGCGGGCAAGGAGTGGTTTGAGACCAGTGATGCCTTCATTATGGGCTATGATGAGAGGATGAGGCGCAGTGATGTTGAGCCTTGCCTCTACTACATCCGGGACTCTGACATCACGGTCATCATATTGGCATATGTGGATGACTACATTGTGGCCACCAACAGCCGCTCATGGTAGGATAACTTTGTGGCAGCCTTCAACTCCCAGTATGCCTGTAAGGACTTGGGTGTACTGGATCTTGTGATGGGCATTGGTGTGCGTTGGGGCCCTGGGGTGGCATATCTGTCTCAGTCTGGATATATCTCTCGGATGATTGAGACCTATGCACTTAAGGATGCTAAGCCAGCGAGCCTGCCTATGTCTCCAGGGTGCTCTCTTGCCCCATCTGATAGTAAGGATGCCACCATTCCATTCAGGGGGCTACTTGGGCAGCTGCAGTGGGTTGCAAGGTGCACGCGCCCTGATATCATGGCTACTGTATCTGCTCTCTCTCGTTTTTGTGCGTCTTATGGCCCAGAGCACTTTGTGGCTCTGAAGCAGGTTGTCAGATACCTTAAGGGCACTATGGGCCACGAACTGGTACTGCGGGCAACCTCCTCTGTGCCAAGGGGGCTGGGTCAGGCCAGTGGAGCACTACCACTATGCATATATACTGATGCTGATTATGCTGGGTGCAAAACCACGAGGAGATCCACATCTGGCATTGCAGTCTACCTATGTGGCAGCTTACTGATCTTCTCCTCCATCATGCAGAGATGTGTGTCGCTGTCAACTACCGAGGCTGAGATAATCGCCATGTCTGAAGGGGCTAGGGAGGTCAAGTACATCATTAACGTGCTGACCGACCTGGTGGACATCTGCACCCCGGTACAGATGTACTGTGACAACCAGGGGGGCATTCATTTGGCATCTGACTATGTCAACAATAACAGATCCAAGCACATCGAGGTGAGACACATGTACATCCGAGAGCTGGTGAAGTCCAAGATGGTGGAAGCCATGTACGTCGCCTCAGCGGACAACACAGCTGACATCTTCACCAAACCTCTTCCCCTACCAGCATTTCTTACACACAGGGAAAGGCTGGGCATCATGAAGTTGCAGAACTCCAACTCTGAAGACTGAGGACTGAAGGGGCACTATCCCCATAAACTGGAGCTGGAGGGGCACCATCCCCATAAACTGGAGCTGGAGGGGCACCATCCCAAGAACTGGGTGTTGCTGACTGAAGGGGCACCATTCCCAAGAACTGGCAGTAGGACAACTAGACAGTCACCCTTTAGAAGGGGTATTGGAATCTGCAAGTGCCTGCTGATCAGTTTGGTGTAAAGCATGACTATCTAGACCTTCTACAGTAGTCAGGATGCTCAAACCCTGAAGAAACCCTAAAGAAACCCTGTGGAACCCTTAGATCTAGATCTGTAGATCTGCTGAACTAATCGTGGCCGTCAGATCATTGATGACCATCGGGAAATGCGTAATAAGTTCATCTGTACTCAGGCGTGTCACTGCGGTCGGTATGAACACGACAGTGACACGTAGGACTCTGTTTAGTGAACTTTCACTTAGACTGCCCAATCAATAATGATTGGGCGCTGAAGTTCGCGGCGTTTCAAGCTGCGAACTGGTATATCTTTTGTGAATGAAAGTTTACGCTCGCTTTTGTGAAAACGAACTCTCGAATTCCAACACTCCGGCAGCTGCTTCGATTTTAATCAAATATCTTAATCCATTCAACTTAAACCAAGAGAACCCAAGAAATCATGTGAGGATCAGCTGGTGCACGCGAGAGACTGGAATATTGCATGCCCCAGCTGTAAAGTATCCGTTGCATTTGCTGCTGAGATGACAATCATGGATGTGTCGGTAGAGTGCCGTGAGTAAGTGGACATGTAAGGGCCTGAAAGCAAAATATAACTTGACGTGGAATGGTCTGCAAGCGTAACATACCTGCATTAGGTCTGGTATAAGAGCGTGACCTACCTGGATGTTGGGTAGGGCGCCATAGGCAAGGTAGCACTGAGAGCCACGCTGGCAGGAGCGCGCGGCTTCGAGGCGGAGCGATGACGTGGCTGCGTCAATGCAGCTGAAACGGTACACGTGTGCTTGCGGTGAAAAGTTCAGAAGCCCTGCCAATGGCATTGCCCACATTCCTCGAGGATCACACTTTTGCATGGTTTATTGACATCAAGCAAATCACAATAAGTGTTTGGTGTCTCATCTCACTCAGGCCATTCAACAGGTAATTTCAAGTTTAATCATGCTGGCAGGTGCGGAATCTCTCCATAGTTATTTATCCATACTTTCGATAAATTCTCAGAACCGTCCTGGTGGGCCCTAACCCTTGCAGACAAAGCAGTTGCAGAGGCGCTCTGGTGGCTCAGTGAGGCTTACGGGGTCCCGTTCTCAACTTGTCAGCTCTGCAAGATTCGGACAGGTGTCCCAAAGTGTGTGCTGAATCCTTTGATCCCCGGCGTATGGGTAAATAGTGCACCCGACATTCTGTGGCAATTTGGGGGCTTGGGTTTTGGTTGCCAATGAAATCGGTGCAAGGAGAACAGTGGCGGCATGGATCACAGCATGGCCCACGGGCACAAGTCCTCGTCATGTATGCAACAATGCACACCTCCAGCCGGGCTGCAGGGAAACATGTGCTGTACATGTAGCATGCCTCCTGGTGGCTCACAAAACGTATAGCATGCCTCCTGGTGGCTCACAAAACCTATAGCATGCCTCCTGGTGGCTCACAAAACCTATAGCATGCTTTCTAGCGGCTCATGAAACGTTTAAAACAAATATTGCTGGGATAGATGATGAAGGGAACCAAAGATAGGCGCTAAAACCCTGGTGCCAAACACTGGATGGCGCGAGGCCCGCTGACCAAGGCCCCCCTACCAAACACTGGATGGCGCGAGGCCCGCTGACCAAGGCCCCCCTACCAAACACTGAATGGCGCGAGGCCCGCTGACCAAGGCCCCCCTACCAAACACTGGATGGCGCGAGGCCCGCTGACCAAGGCTCCCCTACCAAACTCCCATTGGATGACAGAAGCATGCCAGAGCGGAGGGGAGCTGTGACAGATCACCACACACTGAGCGGCACGCCCGCTGACAAAAGCCAGCCCACCATCATCCCAGTGGATGTGAGAAGCATTCAAGAACAGGGCGGGGCCGTGGCAAGATACCATCGACACACACACACACACACACACACACCTCGAAAGATCGGCTCTGGTGGCTCAGCGAGGCTTAGGGGGTCCCATTCTTCACTAGGCGAGAGCTCCGGAGGGCATCCGGATAGGTGTCCAGTGTGTGCTGAATCCCTTTGATCTCCCGGCGTGGGTACATGAGTGCAGTCTCCTGTGGCTGCAGGGTGCTAAAGTTCGCAAGGATAAGCATACACACCTCAAGCATGTGCTGTGTTTGATGGCCACGGCGCGGCCAATGTCAGACGCGCACCTGGGAGCGGCCATGATGGCCCCCGGGGCGGCGGCGAAGAAGGTAGAGGAGAGCAAGGTGGCGACGTACGGGGATGTCCGCCCACATCACTTCATCCCCTTTGGGGTGGAGGTGTATGGTGGGCTAGGGCCTGCGGCGTATGGATTCCTTCGGAAGATGCAGCGGCGCTTCAGGGAGCGGCGGTACATGGAGGCGAACGCGGAAGGGGAAGAGCAGGTGGACAGCAATGGGGACGAGGACGAGGACGAGGACGAAGAAGCGGCACGTGGCGGGGCTGTGGGCTGGAAGGAGAAGTGGGTCCGGCTGCTTTCTTTCGCGCTTGCACGGGGGGTTACAGGGCTGATCATCAGGCGGGCTGTAGGGCGATGTCCGGCCGGAAGTGGGTGGCGTTGGGCTGGCGGAGGGCGTGTGGGAGGAGGCATGGGCCCGGACCTGGATCAGGGGGAGGCGGACCGACGGGAAGGGGCGGAGAGGCTGGCACTGATGGACAGAGCGTGGGAGGACGCGTTCGAGGAGACAGACTATGCCACGCAGGATGGGTCTGGCGGTGGGATGCAGGAATCTGAGGGAACGCGGCGTGAGCGGTCTGGGCAGGCTCCCGGTGAGGCAGGCGAGGCAGGCGCGATGGCATCGAGGCTTTTGGAGAGCATGGAGGACGTGCGGCGGGAGGTGGAGCATCTGGGCACTGTGGAGGGTCAAGGAGGGGGCACCACCGAGGCGCGATCTGGAGGGGCACGGGCAGGCATAGGCGGGCTCAGCCAGGCGGCGTTAAGTGTCGAGGATATCTTGAATGAGTGGGATGACCTTTTGTCGCTGGGCCTGGGGAGTGGGGTCTGGACTCAGGAGCAGAGTGGGGCCTCGTCGGAGCAAGCAATAGCCTTGGCTGAGGGAGGGGTGGCCACCTTGATGGGGGCGAGCAGGCAGGTGGCTGGCCTTCTTGGGGGGGTTGATGGCATGGGGGGGACTGATGAGGATGACGGGGGAGATGTGCGGAGGTCCGCGGGTGGAGTTGACACACGCCGAGCCCCTCACAGCCCGGGGGGCCATCCCGGCAGCGATGACCACTCACAACAGGTTGCACGGCAGCATACGGCATCTCATCAGCTTCCGTGCCCACCGGGCGAGGTTGCTGGCTGTGCCGGAACTAACCGTGAGCAGCTGTCGGGAAGGCGACGACCGGGTGGTGAACTATCGGCCACCGGGAGGGCTTGGGACACACAGGCAACTGTGGGGATGGGACCCCAAGTAAGAACAGTGCGGCGTGACAGTTACAGCGCAAGTGCGGAGCGCATTGCTCAAATTCGCGGCCACCTCGCAAGGCAGTCAGCGCAAGGGCTCCAGTCACGGGGAGTTGGTGCTGGGGGTAGAGGGCTACAGGCGCAAGGCGGTGGCAGATGCGCAAGTTTGGATGAGGGCAACCCAGTTTATCATTCTCAGCCCCTTGGGACAGCGCATGGGCATTCTGGCCGTGGCGTGGGTGGGCAAGCTCTCTTGAGACCAGGCTGTAGGGGGCAGCGGGGTGATGTGGGATGGGGGCTTGGTGGTGGAGGGGTGGCTCGATTGGCGGAGGTGAGCCGGCTCCAGAGACACAGCAGCAGTGCGCCGGCAGGACAGCCGCAGAGGGGCTCAGGTGGCCCAGTGAGGCTCAGGGAGCTGAGGGGTGGTCTTGCGCGTGGGCTTGGTGGTGGAGATATGGCTCGCGCAGCTCGGGGGGCAGGGATGAACCGGCTTCAAGCACAAGGCGGCAGTGCGCTGGCGGTGCAGATGCAGAGGGGCTCGGGTGGCTCAGCGAGGCTTAGGGGGTCCCATTCTTCACTAGTGAGCTCCGGAGAATCCGGATGAGTGTCCCGAAGTGTGTGCTGAATCCTTTGATCCCCGGCGTGGGTACATAGTGCAGTCTCCTGTGGTTACGGGGTGCCAAAGGAGTCGCAAGGATAAGCATAAACACAAACACACACCTCTAAACCAATGCAAAGCAGCATGGATGGATGTATGTATGTACCAATCACTGCCAAACACGCGAGACTCTGCAACATCGCGCAACTCAATGCGTGCTGATTCCCGGGTATCGGAGTGAGCGAATCCTGCCGGCATGCCCCCCGGCGGCCTCACAGTCGATGAATGGATGAAACCTGTTGGTGGATGAATCCAAACCGATGGTCTGACAATGGAAGATGCATCAAAGCAAAAACCAGAAGCGGGCACCGAGGCGCTCCCCGCAGAGATCAAGGGAGGACATAGAGCGAGGCGTTCACCCCACCCTGTCTCTCCTTGCAAAGAAAGCAGACTAGTCTGTGTTATTCCTCAAGAGGCAGCACCCGCCAGGTAGGCACCACAGCGACCGCCACACCCCAGCACCCGCATCCATCCTGTGGCCGTCCCCATTCACAACGAGGTGCCAGTACCTCATATCTTGGCCAATGATCACCAGTCCCCCAGCAGGTGAAACAGCCATGAGGTACCAGACAGAAGTCAAAGCAAGTTCAGATTACCACAAACTCTAATCCCTAAAACCCTAAAAATAATGGTGGTTAAGAGATGGCTCGAGTGGCGGAGGTGAGCCGGCTTCAGAGACACAGCAGCAGTGCGCCGGCAGGGCAGCCGCAGAGCAGCAGTGCGCCGGCAGGGCAGCCGCAGAGGGGCTCAGGTGGTTCAGTGAGGCTCAAGGAGCAGAGAGGTGGTCCTGCGCGTAGGCTTGGTGGTGGAGATATGACGTGCAGCTCGGGGGGCAGGGATGAACCGGCTTCAGGTACACGGCAGCAGTGCGCCGGCGGAGCGGATGCAGAGTGGCTCGGGTGGCTCAGTAAGGCTTAGGGGGTCCCATTCTTCACTAGTGAGCTCCGGAGAACCCGGATAAGTGTCCCGAAGTGTGTGCTGAATCCTTTGATCCCCGGCGTGGGTACATAGTGCATCCGGTCTTCTGCGGTTACGGTGCGCCAAAGGAGTCGGTCCAAGGATAAGCACACGCACATTCACACGTCACAGATACGAGGAGCGTCCGAAGGCTCAACCACCAAATCAAGCAAATCACAACACGAGCTCAGCATCCAAACTCTGATGCAATATTCATAAACTTACGACTCAAACATCGCACATGCCCATGGTGAGGGGTTTCCCCATCTGTTCCGCGACGTCCAAAGGTGTTGGAGCCCCCTGCATCCTAACCCGGGAACTATCCACCCAGCAGGACGTGGACCTAGCTGGAAGAAGCCTAAGCGCAGGGCCGGGGAGAACAGCATTCTGGCACGATATTGTCCCACTGTTAAGCGATGGATAGGAACGATAGTGCCCCACTCACACCGAAGCAATAATGAGAGCATATGTTCATGGTAGTAAGGTGTAGATATCTACCCCTTGGATTTGCAAAATAATGTTTCACTGCAATATTCTATATCACGAATCAGAGCAACAGCATCATTGGTTATGCTTCCTTGTGAGTGGCGCGCTATTGTTCCCAGCGAATGGACCCATGGGAATAACATCGCTTAACACTGGGGGCGCCATCAATCCCACTCATTGCTTAGCACTGGGGGCGCCATCAATCCCATTCATTGCTTAACACTGGGGGCGCCATCAATCCCATTCATTGCTTAACACTGGGGGCACCATCAATCCCATTCGTTGCTTCACACTGGGGGCGCCATCAATCCCATTCATTGCTTCACACTGGGGGCGCCATCAATCCCATTCATTGCTTAACATTGGGGGCGCCATCAATCCCACTCATTGCTTAGCACTGGGGGCATCAATCCCATTCATTGCTTAACACTGGGGGCGCCATCAATCCCACTCATTGCTTAGCACTGGGGGCGCCATCAATCCCATTCATTGCTTAACACTGGGGCGCCATCAATCCCACTCATTGCTTCACACTGGGGCGCCATCAATCCCATTCATTGCTTAACACTGGGGCGCCATCAATCCCATTCTGCTGCTTAACACTGGGGGCACCATCAATCCCATTCATTGCTTAACATTGGGGGCGCCATCAATCCCATTCATTACCTAACACTGGGGGCGCCATCAATCCCATTCATTACTTAACATTGGGGGCGCCATCAATCCC
Organism: Cymbomonas tetramitiformis; assembly: GCA_001247695.2. Classification (NCBI taxonomy): domain Eukaryota; kingdom Viridiplantae; phylum Chlorophyta; class Pyramimonadophyceae; order Pyramimonadales; family Pyramimonadaceae; genus Cymbomonas; species Cymbomonas tetramitiformis. Next base: position 17,418 of record LGRX02034368.1, on the reverse strand, counting down.
ATTCATTACTTAACACTGGGGCACTATCGCACGGAAGTGCTCTTCTCCACGATCCTCCTCCTTGGGCACTGCCACACAAACCACAGAACATGAGATCGCGGGTTGGAGAGGACATCTGCAGGGGAAGGCTCACCAACCGCGGGAACCAAACAACTTCTCTGCTTGCCATCCTGAATGCCACAGTTCCTCCAACCATTTAATCTTGGAAACCTGGCGTGGAGGTGCGAGAATGAAGTACACACAGTCTCCACAGCAGCTTGATGACCCGTACTGTATGATATAGATTCCTTACAAAAAGTCATGATAGGGTGTTTTCAGTCGGGGTGCAAGTCAAAACTGCTCTGGAGACCCCACCAGGGGCAACAAACTGCTTGGGTTATTGAGTGGTCATTGGCATGCAGATTGGGGGGAGGCGACGGATGTGTGGCTGCGCTGAGAGGATTTGGATATGCTGCAGCTGTGGCGGGCAAGGATGAGGCTCGCGGTTCTCTAGGAGCCCTCCTGAATGGGGTGCAGCTGTGCCGGGAGAAGCTGATGAGGGGCAGACATGTAATGCGAGCTGTGTCAACAAAGATTTGATGAAGTGGGGTTGTGCCAAGAGAGTTGATGGGGTGCAGCTGTGTTGGGAGAGGCAGAGGAGTTGCGGGTGTGCCAGGCAAGATGGATGGGGTGCAGCTGTGTCGGTTATGAAAAGTGCGGACTGATCGGATGTGGTGCTTACGAGGGGCAGCTGAGGTATGGCGATCCGAGGAAAGGCAGAAGGAGGTGTGGTTGTGTCGGGCGAAGCTGATGACGTGCGAGTGTGCCGGGTACTGGGCAAGGTGGATGAGCTGTTCTGAGGGGGCGATGATACCAGGCCGTCTCGGGAGAGGCTAATGAGGTGTACCTGTACCGGGAGGGGCGGATAAGGTGTGGCTGTACTAGGAATGCCAAGTGAAGTGCGGCTGTGCTGGTTGATGCGGGATGAGACACTTGGAAAAGGCCTGTGAAGGGTGCTAGGCTGTCACAGGGTAAATCACAAGGCAGGGGCGACCTGGAACTTGACGAGGAGCGCATACGAGTTCCACAGCTCGGCTGCCCACTTGTACTGCGCCGCGGGCCACATCCTAGTCAGCCCGCAGAATAAATTCATCTTTGGGTCAGAGGTGGTAAACTTGCTGCAAGGATCCAAAAACCGCGGAGCAGGCTGAAGTGGGACCTCGATGCAAATGGGTCAAGCCCGTGACTTCCACTGAGGTTGAGCTCGCGACCTTGGCCCAGGTCCAAACGCAAACTTCCGTCTGGGTCATACCAAGTGACAAGCTTTGTTGGCGCTACGCATGACAAAATCTTCTCACTTTCACGCAACATTCACGGCCCCAAAAGTAGCAAGCAGCTCAAACCTTTTCCCATGTGAAGAGTGCTTCGGGAAACACTTGCGGCAGTGCGCGTGAGAGACGCGGAAACAGCGCATCGTAGGACGACCGCACAAGCTGCCACCAAAATCATCCCACACGAGCCATGTCAATGTCTAAATTGCTTGGTTGAACAAGCTGAATCGATAAATCTGCGCCCTCGAGTGCGCCTCGGGCATCTCATCGCCGACACCGTTGTGCCTTGGACATGATTCCGTGCACTGGCAAGCTGAGCTGGAAAGGAGTAGTCAGCGAGCTCGTCCATATTTTCATGATTTGCCATCCACGTTAGAACCAATCAACTCTTAGGGATTTGATCGCGTGGTGGCAGCCAAACCTGCCGGGTCTCAATGGTGCGGTCCAACAGCGCTGAGCCATCCAGCAGAGCCAAGGCCGCGGTGCTCCAGGACAGCCCTACAGCACGGCATTCCCACAAACTTCAACTCACCCCTGGATCAGTGGACGCTTGCAAGCATCTTTTTGGTGAATGCAATAAATAATACCTAAACAAACTTCTCATCTTGGGAGTGGTGAAAATTCTCATGAAGGTATCCCTAAAAAGCATCTTCTACATTTTACTGCTCGGACATCATGACATCTCATCCGCACCCTCCTCACTGCAGCCAGGGGCGAGCCAAGGCAGTGCAGCAATATGCACCTGTGTTAAAGGACTCCGGGAAGGACGCCCAAAAAGTGGCAAATTCCTGCCCGGCCACCAATGCACATCCACCTCATGCCCGGCCACCAATGCAGTGCACAAATCGATTACCTCATCCATGAGAGCGACGCTGCTACTGCATGCAGACACAATACAGTAGCACACGAAGTGGGATCCCAGCAGAGCCTAGGGCCAGTAAAAGCAGGGGTGGCGTGGGTCACACTGCCCCAGGATTGCTGCGCTGCTGAATAGTCCATAACAGCGCCACCGATTCATCTGTTGAATTTACACAAGTCCAAGTGAGACGATGACATAGAATCGAGGATATTGGATAAAGGAAATGCGGCCAATAATCCCAAACCGAGATGATCCCGAGCTACGACTTATGTGTCAATGGATCGCTGACGTGCTCCAAGGCACGAAGGTGTCCCCAAGGAGAGGCGCGTCAGAAAACATCGCATGGGTGAGTGAGAGTACCATCGATGTCTTCTTCAGCGGCTCGCAAAGCTGCGCCCTGACATGGAGCAGCCGGACTCAGTGGGAAGAGGGAAGATCCACGGTACTCTAGCGCACGACCCTTGAGATATAAAGCATGGACTGCATTGCAACCCGTGCCACCACAGACAATTGTGTGTGAAGTAGCCACCTCTGTCTCAAAGAAATATACAGCTGCACTAAAAACCCAAACCGGAGATCAGAAGATGCAACGAGGATGTGCGTGCTCTATTTAATCCAAGGTCGGTACAGCAAGGAGGGTACGCACTAGTGCAGAGATTTGCGCCATGTCTTGCGTTATCAACAGCGTTTGAGGTACCTAGGCAGCACCCATCGTGCAGCGATAGGATCGCAACTTTGAAAAAACCTAAGTTTGATGGATTGCTTGCCATTGCTCCAGAGCCCACAGTTGTATCGTCGCCATCGAATCGTTCATCAGTATAACTGCTATAAATGCTATGAATCCAGTGCCAGAGAATTGTTACCAAGACGAAAGACCCAATGAAAACTTGCTCATCCATTTGCACACTAATCAATGCTACCAACAGCGTTCATGCCAAAGATGTTGATCGGCACCCGATGGCATGAGCTTCAGGCCTAAATGACGCGCCATTGATGCTCAGGCCTAAATGACATCAGGCCTAAATGACGCGCCACTGATGCTCAGGCCAAAACGACGTGCCACTGATGCTCAGGCCTAAATGGTGTGCCATTGATGCTCAGCCCAGCTGTTGGGTGCCACCAAAGGCGGCTGCAGTAACCACTTCCTATGACATGGGGTCAGCATTGAATTCAGGCATTCACCTGCAAAACACACTCGCCGGGATGGATGTCGTCCACTGCACACACACCGCGCAGCCCTCCTGTTTGCCTCCCCCCTCCTCCTCTCCCTGTAACTCCCTGTAACTCCCTGTAACTCAACTAGCTTTGCATACCCACAGCACCCTGCCTCGCCCCCTTACCACAACCACATATTCCGCATAAGGCGAATGGGGAAGTCATGCTCGGTACACACCAGGCTGACCAACTACAACTGGAAATTGGACCAATCCCCTGTGAAAGGATGTCGGACAAAGCATTTGTCTGGCCTCAAGACCATGGATAATGACCTGCCTAGGACCCCAGTGTTGAAAACCTAAGCTTTAAAGTAAAAACATATCATAGCATTATATATCGCCTTTGAAAAATGCTGCAGTGTGCCTCAAGCAACGGAGTGTATGGAGAAAAATTTTCAGAACGAGGTGTCGGAAGTCATGGGCAGCATACCACCTCACTCGATGATGTCCATGCGAAGGCAGCAAATAGTCAGATGTGCAGCAGAAGCAAAGTAGAGAAATTAACCTTCAAATATGCCGCACCGGACTCGAGAGTTAACGCCCCGCTCCACAGCCCATTCCAACGTGGCAGCGCCAGGCGCCAGGCTGGCAGAGCTTTCCACTTCCTCTGTCGACGGAGTGTCTGGGCCCCCGAGCTCTGCGCGCTTCTCCTGCAGACCAACCACGAGCTCCAGCACGAATTCTGCAAGGACAGTCTCTCCCTTCACACCTCCATTAGCCTCTTCTCGTTGCGGCCCGCGATGGAGTGCTCCGAACAGCAAGAACTGCAGCAGTTGTGGTCAACGCCGAAATTCTTGTTTTGGCCTCAGCGCCTCATGGTGGCGCTCTGAGGCGAGGACTGGATTGAATGCCACATCACTAGACCAAGAATCGCAGCCCCCACATTGACCTTCACCGCTGTCACAAAACCGCTACACCTACCTTGATGAATACCACCATTTAGGCAAGAAAAAGACAAGTCGCAAACCCCGATAAAAGAGGCAAAAATCCGTTCAGGTGTACTTTTGTGTACAAGGGCGCATGTCTGTCATAGATCAGGGCAAGAAATATCTTATAAAACTATCGGCCAGAAATTTTAGTTCGAATTCGGACCTAAAACCTTTCCCCAGAGCCCAAAATCTCGAATAGTTTCTTGCTAAAAGGGTCAGGCGCAAACCTGTCTGATTGGCTGACTCCAAGGCAACGGTGCACAAGTGCAATGCAGTCGCCTCGTTGCGCGGGGATATGAGAGGAATGCTTGCTTCTTCATCCCCCCGAGGTTGAGTAAAAAAGTATAGCTCTTCCTGCCGTTACAGTTCAACTCTAACGTTCAGCTTCAGTTTCGAATTGCACTCTCAAGGAACACGTCCTACCTTTCATGTCACTTGTTTATTTCATATCCAAAGGACGTTCCTGTGAATTTTGAACATATACAGCCACACGCGTTGGAAGCTATGGTCTTCCGCAATCTGGAGATGCGCACGTAAGCAGTTCTTGAGTTGTCTACGCGGAAGATCACTTTGTGAAGGGACCTCGGCTTAGGTGGCAAGCTTCCTAAAAGTCCACTCTTTCAGAGCGTTTCCACGCAAGTACCTCGATCTGTTACTTGAATAAATAGCTCTTTACCACGCATATACATATATATACATATAACGCAAGAACCTGAACAACAGCGTTTGATTGAGGCTCGAAAGTACGCGGCCACACCTCGTTGAAACTCAAGACACGCGCGCTCTCGATGAACTTGTTCAGAGTCTCGCGGCTGCGTGGGAGGGAATTCGAAGCTTGAGTCCAAACACTAAGCCCTTGTGCCCTCGTCTCGGGGAAGCGAATTGCGGGCTAAGAGTTGTGGTGGACGCCCAAATCCTGCCTCAAATAGGACACTCAAGTATCCGAACACGTGTTCTAGCTTTATGATTTTTGCACACATGACATTGACGACTTTGCTCACCTCGAGGATGTCAGGGATAATAGTAGAGAAAGGCCGTTGGCGTGTAACACTGCCTGAAGCACAAACAGATACGCTTGGCGAAACTTCGCTTGAGAACATTTCGCATGTGCTGTCGTTACTTGGAGAGTGCTTTGTGTTAAAGCTAAGTTGAACGAGCTCAAGAGGTTTGCACAAAAGCGAGAGCCTGAATACTCGAGCGTCAGAGCGACAATACCCAAAAGGCATTCTTGAAAACTTTACGTCCAGCACTTACATGGGAATCAAAATACCAAGTATGTCCTTTCCAACGTTGCAGAAGCAGTTGGAGCATACCTTTTTTTGAGTCACAAGAGGATCTTCGGCGGAAAGCGGAAGGGATATCGGCGGTCCCTCTCCGCGTTTCCTCTTGCTAGGGCCCTTCATCACGAGCAATACACAGAGTGACACTTCAAGCTCTGCGCCTTAACTTGGTAATGGCAAGTTTGCCTTTGGCGGCCCTTCCCTTCGCTTGAAAGCCCTAAAGCCGTTTTGGCGGTACCAAACCCTAATTTGCAAATCTCACGAGTATCTGTTGAATAACTGAGAGTTTTCTGATCTGTGACAGGTGACTGGAAGTATGACAGTCACCGGGAACCGATCTGAAAACTGAGGTTTTCTAATCGGTCGGAGGCCATAAGAGCCGTCTCAGTGACTGAGAAGGCTTCTTGCCGTGTTCTGATTAACTGTGTGGAAGTGTCTCGCTGCGCGTTCCGTAGTGAGAATTTGTTCGTTGATTACGTAGCGCAGTTGAGAATTTTTATCTATTTTTGTGCGCGGAATGGAGTGGTACACGGACGCTGAGAAATGCCAGCTCAAGATTACGGAGTTGGAGGCGCGACCCCAGTATGTGGCAGCGATTATTGCTTTTGGTGAGGGAGAGGAGCTTACGCCTGAACAGGGGAAGCTGATGGTCCAAATGGGTCGCTTTACCAATCGGTTGGCGCAATTGTTGGGGGACGCGACTCAAGCGGCTGGAAAGCGTGGGCGCCCTTGGGAAATGCCTGTGGACCTGGAGAACTTTCCAGGGTCTGATCGTGTGGAGCTGACTAGGGCCACGAACGAAAAGGACAAGGACAAGGGGTTGCGCAAGCAGTATGCTGAGGTCCAGCACCACTACGTCGCTCACGTCACGACGGTGGCGGCGGTGAAGGACGTTCAGCAATTGGTGGTGGGTTTGGAGCTGCCTGAGGACGCGATTAGGGCCCTTGAGCGTGTAATGGACCTGGCTGAGAAGGGCAGGGAGCGAGCACGAGCTCGTGCCAAAATGTTGGCAATGGTCAGCGACAAGGGGCCTGAGTTGGGTTGGCCGATGTGCGAGAAGTTGGAGTTGCGCTCGTATGTTGACAACGAGGAGGAAGACAAGGCGATGCGAAAAGCCGAGAAGTTGGTGAAGGCGGAGAAGCAGGTGGCTGCTGCTGCAGCAAAACAGCGCGACCAGCCGAGGGGGAATTCAGCAGGGGAGCGTTTTTCTTATGAACATCCTGTTGTGAATGTACCTTCCCCTCCTATGCCCCAAGATGGTGTGAGGATCCAGTGCTGGAATTGCCGCCAATGGGGGCACCACCAGAACGACTGTACCCTGCCTCGCGGTGCTGGTCGTGGCCGTGGACGTGGTGGATTTTGACCGTGTGGCCATGAGTGCCGTTGGCCATGAGTGCCGTTGCCGTACGTCGGCGTGTGATCGCAATGAACTTTGGTCTGTGCGGAATTGCCAGACGTAGGAATGAATTTTGAAGAACCCTAATTTGTATGGCGTGATGCCGTTGTAAGCGAGCACGAGTCTCGCGTGGTGTGAATTGTGCGAGTTTTTGTTTGAGTGCTTTTCAAGTTTCTTAATTGTGCTTTCTTTGATGCGTAGATGCTTTCTTGGGGCGATGTGTCTCGTGGACGTGTATTGGCGTCGTTGCCGCGATTGCGTGAGTCTTGATGTTTTGACGGAGTGTCGATGTGAGTGCTTAACTCCGATTGTTTTTGCTGTGTTGTCTTAATGCTGTCGGTAAATTTTGCAGGTTTGGGCTTCTGGTTTCGGCAGGCAGCAGGGCGGTCTTGCTGAGTTGCAATGCTAGTTGAGTTTGTTGCAAGGCTAGTTGAGTTTCTTATTTGCCCCTTTTCCGCACTGCTTTGTGGTGATCTTTGTGGGCTTGCAGCGGCCGAGTTTCCATTCAAATGTGTCATTTGTCGGCTCTGTAGCCGTAGCCGATTAGAAAACTGAGAGTTTTCTGATCTGTGACAGGTGACTGGAAGTATGACAGTCACCGGGAACCGATCTGAAAACTGAGGTTTTCTAATCGGTCGGAGGCCATAAGAGCCGTCTCAGTGACTGAGAAGGCTTCTTGCCGTGTTCTGATTAACTGTGTGGAAGTCCCGCCCCCCGCCCTTGAGCAGGTAGCACCGTGGCAGCGGTGATCGGAGTGCGCTAGCAGCAATGGGATGGAAGATTGTCTTTTGGCCCGCAGAAGGGCGGACGGATCTTTGTTAGGCTCCGTAGAGAGTAGGCTGCGGCATTGCACCCGTGCAGTACTGACTGTTTGGCAGAGGCTGGCAACAGTTATCCCTCATGGGGGCCTGCGAAGGACCCTCATGCTAGTTCCTGCTTTAAGTGCTGTACGGTAGGCTTAGCTGGGTGTTGGTGCATTACCGACATACCTGACTTGCGATGAGCAGGTACCCTGTAGCTTTGGAGGGTTTCAGCCCCAGCTAAGTATTTGAACCGTAGCCTAACTCTGAGTGAGAGAGCCGGATATTTTATGTCTCGTGGTGTCGGGAGTGTGGGTACCCCTTGGGATAGCATCCGTGAGAGGTGGGACCTTGTGGGTACCGATTTGGGCTAGGGTAGTATAGGGTAGTCGTATGTCATTATAATTTCCACACGCAGTGCAGCGGCCGAGTTTCCATTCAAATGTGTCATTTGTCGGCTCTGTAGCCGTAGCCGATTAGAAAACCAGTTAACCACCGACCCTTATGATCTCCATGCAAGGCAAATTACTTCCCTAGCTCTGTGAGCTAGTCGTAGTGCTAGTGGTCCTATCCGGAAACTGTCATTCATTCAAATTCCCTAGCTCTGTGTGAGCTAGTGGTCCTATTCCCTAGCTCTGTGAGCTAGTGGTCCTATTCGGAAACTGCCATTCAATCATTCAATCAATCAATTCCCTAGCTCTGTGAGCTAGTGGTCCTATTCGGAAACTGTCATTCAAACATACATCATTCAAACTTAATCAGCAGCAGCAGCAGCAGCAAAGCGCGAATCCCAACGGGCGACGCAGTGGAAATTTCCATCTGACGATCGCCACACGCTAACGATCGCATCGCCACCGCAGTCGCGTGTCTGAAGCCGCGACGCCACCCCGACGTCATGGCATGGTGGACCCGATGCGCAGCGCTGAGAATGCGACCATTAGGAAAAAAAAACTTCACCGCCCTCGAGGCGGTTTATGCTGGATTTGACATTGTGACACCCGAAACTCTCACATGTCACTTCCTATAGTACTGTAGGCTGGGGAAACACCCGTTAGGTATTTATGTTATCTCGACTTTTATCAAGTACACTTTACCGTTCTGATATCGTAACCCTTAACTCAGGGTTTATCTCTCTAGTTAGATATATATTACTGCCGGACTATATATCTGCCAGGTTTGGCCCCACTTGCGCTTTATTTAGCCACTGCGAAATAAATAAATAAATAAATAAATTTTGCCACTGCGCGGGATTGCCACTATGAGTGGCTAAGCTCTGACGCCTGGGATGGAGTGAGGCGCTCCGCGCGTGAGAGTGCCGGCAGTCACGGGTATGGCCTAAATTTTATGGGTTGATTTACGGCACGCCGCAGCGCTTGGAGGACATTTTTCTTACGGGATTCAACGTTGGACTGGTTTACGTTTTCTGGTTGGATCCCACACCGTTGCGTATCGGCCGCCTACTCCACACGACTTCCCGGAATTATTTGATCTCTCACGGCTGTTGTATCGGCGACCCGCGCGTTTCTTGGCCGCCCACGATTGCCACATCTCTCACGTTTCATTGCCTCACTCCGCCCCTTCAGTCCTTTTCATCATGGTTGCTTCCACTCGAGCCACCGCTAGCATGGCGAATCGCCGACGCGCATTATCCACGATTTTTGATTCAGAGGCTGCGAGACACGCGAACACTCCAGCCACACCGCCGGCAGCACAGCCGGCTGCCAATTCAGCAGGGGCTGCGTTCCTGGCTTCGGTGCGTACCCTTCAAAGGGAGCACTTCGACATGAAGGTGTCGAACAGTCGAAGTCCGTTCGTCACAAGTTGTTCGAGGACAAGAACGGGAGATTTTCCGGGGCGGAGGTCCACGCGTCCACGCTCTTCGCCAGGATGGTCTCTGCACTGCAGACAGCTTTCGTCACGGAGGACGTGGGCTTTGCTCCCCTTTTCTTGCTGGACAATGCTACGCTCCCCATCCGCGTGGAAGCCAACGACTTGCTTTTCTCCACGCTCGAGCTGATGGTTGACCCCTCGTCACCCGCAGCGGACTGGATGGACTCCTCGCACTCCAGCTTCCCGACCGACGGTAAGCGTGTCCTGCTTGAGTTTGCCCGCCGCATGATCCCGACGGGTGAATCCTTTCAGGGGCAAGCAGACATGTTGGGCATTCGTATTTCTGCGGGCGTGGACCCCCATGACGCGATCGGGGATTTCAACGCCGCGCTGAAGGCTGCGAGGACGAGGGCCACACTCCTGGACGAGGACGTCAAGGCCCTCTTCATCAAGGCGTTGGACACCGTCTTCTACCAGCCGGTGGTGTCCCGTCTCCTTCTTCACGATCAACGAGCCGCTCATGACCTTCTCACCATCCAGCAATGGGTGCGTGAATGCTACGCCGCGCACGTGAAGGCGGGGACCGCCATTGCGTCTGCCCACAGGTATTCGCATGGGACGCACTTCATGGAGAAGGGTGACGGCAGCTCCGGTGATCCGGGTGAGCTCGCCGACTTGCGCACTATGGTCTTGGACTTAAAGAGACAATTGGCTGCATTTGTAGCCTCCGACCGGTCCGACCCGTCCCCGCGCGGGTTTACTCCCCGCGCTGACAAGCAGGACCGACGCATGAAGACCAGGTTCGCGGCCGACCCGCTTCCCAAGCTAGGGCGGCAATTGGTCGCAATCGATCTCCAACAAGGTGGCCTTCCATCGCGACACCGGTGCGACCGTCCCCTACTGCCAAAACCAAGTGTGCGCGAAGGGGAAGGCGCGGCATTGGCACCGCGACTGCCCGAACGGAGGCAGGAGCGGGCTTTCGGCTTACGCGTTCGCTGAGGAGGCCGAGAACTCGGTGTTGGCGGCCAAGTTTCAGCATGCTATCGACCACGACGACGCCGTGGAGTTCGACGCCCTCTGCATGCTCACGGGCGGGAAACCGGACATCTTCGCCGACCTCTCCGCGTGCTCGTTCTGCGAGGAGAACGGTGAGGCCCTCGTGTCCGCCGTCACTGAGTTCTCGGAGTTGGCACGCACGCGTACGGCTGGGGCATCGACTTTCAACGTCAACACTTTCACCGCCAACATGCCGGTGGTGTCGGAGCCGGCTACGCACTCCCCGCCCGCGTCGGTTGAATCCGACGAGGAGTGGACCGGTCCGCCTGACCCCTTTTGCCCGCCCGTCTCCCGCACCTTTGCGGACTTCATTGAGAGCACGGGGATTGCATTGGAGGCGCCCGACGAGCCGCCCGTGAGCATGAACATGCTCTCCGCGATCGAGGCGCCGGAGAGCGTGATGGACTACGAGCCCGCGGCCTACGCAACGAGCGACGACAGCGACGAGGATGCCTCGGTTGGACCGCCGCAGCCGCGGTACGGCTGTGGGAGGGGCATTCCCGGCTTTGGGAGGTCTTTCCTTACCTCATCTTTGGTGCTGTGTGCACTTTTCGTGATTTGTGTTGCCGCCGCACCGCACACCGTTTCCGGTGTCGGTGGTGCCGATGCACGCGCATGCACGGCACCGCCGGTCGGTGGTGCTGCGTGGACTGCCTCGGCAGTCCCAACTGCGGCCACTTCACCGCCTGCACCGTTTCATGGCGATCTTGGCGACGCGGTGGGTGGTGCGAGGCCGGGTGCTATTCCGCCGCGGAGACAGGCGCGGTATCGGGAGCTGAGACCGGGATTCCGCTTCTACGGCTTTCTCCCGCTGCCGCCAGAGCTCGTGGATCTTGATCCGCCAATTCCCTCTTCACCGCCTTACTCACCGCCACCGTACTCGTCCGAGGACGAGGCGCCGGGCTCTGGGGACTCCGCGGCTGGGATCGGGGATTCCTTAATTTCGTCTACGCATGATTTACCACCGGCCCCGGAGGCCGGCAACTACTGCACCCTCACGCTGCTCCGAGCTGGCCGGCCGGTTCCGGGGACCTCTAGTGGCTGAAGGTTGCTTACACCGTGCCTGCCTAGAGATTGGCTAGTGATTAGCTTTCTAGATGTGCGGAAGAGCTCTCTGAATTTGAGCCGTGTTTAGGGTTTTAGCACTTGACAGCTATATATGACAATCTTTGCTGCGACCTGGGACCGCCCTGACCAAGAGTACAGGCCCCCAGCTGTGCTACAGTTTCCTCCTGAAGTTGAGTAGGGAGTTTGTTGCTTCGTTTCACTACTAGCTCCGGTCACCACCCTAGGTGGTGTGCTGGATCTGACACTGTGACACCCGAAACTGTCACATGCCACTTCCTATAGTAGGCTGGGTGACCGTCACCAGTAGACGGGAAACACCCGTTAGGTATTTATGTTATCTCGACTTTTATCAAGTACACTTTACCGTTCTGATATCGTAACCCTTAACTCAGGGTTTATCTCTCTAGTTAGATATACATTACTGCCGGACTATATATCTGCCATCGGCCACTCGCGGCGCGCTCTCTCCCCCCCAAAAGAAAAGCGGTCCGCTCGCGGACGCTTCCCTCTCGGTGGCCCTAAGGGGAGGGCGCGGGTAAGCACGTCGCCGGTGTGCTCACCCCGTGGCGACACGCATGCAAGGGTGGGCCTCCTTGCACGCGCGTGGCGATGCACCCCATCGAGACGGGTGCGCTCGCCCGAAGCGCGGGGCACGCTGGTCCCCTAAGCAACCCGCCCGTGGGTGCCGCGCTCCGCGCTCGTCGGCGGGGCATGCGTGCGCGGTGTGCCGCTCCCAGGCCTACCTGAGCGTCAACCTCTGCAAGGAGAGCCCGACGCGCCTGGATGCGGTGCACACGCTGCGCGCTACCCTCAGGCACCATGCATCTGGTGTGCCTGGTCGGGCAGCGGCGCGTCACGCAGCCCGAGGCAGCGCAGCGAGTGCTGCTGCCTCATGGCGGTGCGCCTGGCGCGCTCGCGGTGGCTGCTATCGGCCACTCGCGGCGCGCTCTCTCCCCCCCAAAAGAAAAGCGCTCCGCTCGCGGACGCTTCCCTCTCGGTGTCCGACCCTAAGGGGAGGGCGCGGGTAAGCACGTCGCCGGTGTGCTCACCCCGTGGCGACACGCATGCAAGGGTGGGCCTCCTTGCACGCGCGTGGCGATGCGTCCCATCGAGACGGGTGCGCTCGCCCGAAGCGCGGGGCACGCTAGCGGCGAGTCACGCAGCCCGAGGCAGCGCAGCGAGTGCTGCTGCCTCATGGCGGTGCGCCTGGCGCGCTCGCGGTGGCTGCCATCGGCCACTCGCGGCGCGCTCTCCCCCCCCAAAAGAAAAGCGGTCCGCCCGCGGACGCTTCCCTCTCGGTGGCCCTAAGGGGAGGGCGCGGGTAAACACGTCGCCGGTGTGCTCACCCCGTGGCGACACGCATGCAAGGGTGGGCCTCCTTGCACGCGCGTGGCGATGCACCCCATCGAGACGGGTGCGCTCGCCCGAATCGCGGGGCACACTGGTCCCCTCAGCAACCCGCCCGTGGGTGCTGCGCTCCGCGCTCGTCGGCGGGGCATGCGCGCGCGGTGTGCCGCTCCCAGGCCTGAGCGTCAACCTCTGCAAGGAGAGCCCGACGCGCCTGGATGCGCCGAACACGCTGCGCGCTACCCCCAAGCACCATGCATCTGGTGTGCCTGGCCGGGCAGCGGCGCGTCACGCAGCCCGAGGCAGCGCGGCGAGTGCTGCTGTCTCATGGCGGTGCGCCTGGCGCGCTCGCGGTGGCTGCCATCGGCCACTCGCGGCGCACTCTCGCCCCCCCAAAAGAAAAGCGGTCCGCTCGCGGACGCTTCCCTCTCGGTGGCCCTAAGGGGAGGGCGCGGGTAAGCACGTCGCCGGTGTGCTCACTCCGTGGCGACACGCATGCAAGGGTGGGCCTCCTTGCACGCGCGTGGCGATGCGTCCCATCGAGACGGGTGTGCCCGGAGGCACAGCGTGAGCCGATATGCCTATGCATCTGTATGTGTGTCATCGGGGGTAATCTGGGATTGACACGATGACAGTGAAATTGGGCTTGAAATCACGATGAGAATGAGTACCAGATGTCCGGGGTATGACAGTATGACAGTATGACACTATAGTAGTATGACAGTACTGTGAGGGGGTGTCATCGTGGCACTCAGTCAGACCCTCGAAGAATGGTCAGATTCGCATCGGGGTTGAAAAGACAATGAAATCGAATATCAGATGTCAGGGCTATGACAGTATGACACTATGACAGTATGACAGTATGACAGTATGATAGTATGACAGTACAGTAGTATGACAGTACTGTGGGGCAGTCATCGTGTCAGTCTGTCGACATAGCATCTGAATCGAGAATGACGAATCGGAATTAGAAATGAGATCGGATCGGGAATTGAACGTTGAGCCGAAGTGTGACATCGGCCGCCGAGTGGTTGACCCTGCAACCTGAGTGACGAGTGAATAAGTGGAGCACTTGAGAAGTGTTTAGCCTTCAGAACTCGGAACCGAACTATCGTTTGCACCTCAATCTGGCCCTGATCCAGTATATTATAAAATCCGAATTGTGTACCTTTGCACGTTCAATCAAAAACATTACTCCGAGCATCTGTCGTACTGCCCACGGGCACATTTGGTATCAATTGCGTTACTTTGAACGTCAACATCTGAATCGAGAATGACGAATCGAAATTAGAAATGAGATCGGATCGGGAATTGAACGTTGAGACGTGGTGTGACATCGGCTGCCGGGTGGTTGACCCTGCAGCCTGAGTGACGAGTGAATAAGTAGATGTGCTAGGAGGCAAGCACAAGAGCCAGAGACGCAAGTAAAAGGGCTAAGAAAACGGCTAAGTACAAAAAGCAACTACAACTATAAAAAGTACTCAGTACGGAGTACAGTAGGACCGATCTGAATGATGTTGGTGTGAGGTGCCTAGATCGTTGTACGGAGTACTTAGTACAGTTGAGTTCCGAGTTGAGTTTCATGATGCTTAAGAACTCTATGGCAGCCAGCTTCGGAGATGAGAACTGAACTGAATAAGTGTAACAAGCAAGTACAAAACCGTAACCGCTGTATATGTGTAATGAAAGCATACACTGAAAGCATAACTTGAAGTGAATTACGAAACCGAATTCCGGATAGTTGACCGCCGTAATCATACCTCGTGCGGTCGTTTAATAGCTAGTAATAGTTAAGCCCGAAAGTGTAAAGAAGAGAAGAAACTGGAGTGGTAGCCTCTTACAAAATGGTAATTGGATCGTTTTACCGCGTCGCTTCCAATGTTTCCTGTGTAATTCTGATTGAACGCGCGCTTGCCTTCGCGAATTGCCTTGCCCCCTTGATGGTTTCTTGAAATCTAGATCTTGTCGCTTGGGGTGGTGTTCGCGTCGGTGGGTGTGTGTTTGGTGGTTTCAGGTGCCCCTGAAGCCAAGACCGTCGTAAATTTCTTTTCGCACGGTAAATTGCGTGAGAGCACTCACGTGGCGACCCTTGTTTGCGCATGCATAACGTATATGTGGCACGAGCGGTTTGGTTCTAGGATTTAGGCCTCAGGCTTCGGAAATTTAGGAATCGCGTGGATTTTTTGGCAAAACCGACCCTTCGCGGCGGGAGCGCTGCGCAATTTTTTACAAATTGTGCGGCCTTTGTTAAAATGTCCTCGTGTTTCTAGATCGCGAATGTCCTAGGTGTTGTACCCTCTAGGCTCAGGAGTTGCCGCGCTTCGGCCGGTTTGGCCACTCGTGCTCGCGCACGAGTGGTAAATTCCTGGGTGCGGTGGGTGCTACTACTTTGCAATTGCATATATTAGTGCCTCCACACACGATTAGTATAGCTTCGTCATGTGCTCGAGGGATTAATAACCTCCTCGTGTGCGGCGGGGGTTTGCGGTCGAACCGCACACTCCCCTGGCACTGATTGATTTGGGATGGCGCGAGATCTTGGCCGGGGCGTTAGGATGGCGCGAGATCTTGGCCGGGGCGTTAGGAGTTAAAGTCGGCTATGGCGCACGGCGGTGGTAAGCACCTGGCTCAAGTGGCTACGTGCCGCGCGGCGCATATGGCTCGACGGCGGGCCTGGGATCGGGCGGCGTGGTTCATTCTGCGGCTTCAGGTGTTGCGGGATGTCCGTGTCGGGCGCGATCGTTGCGTGGTTTGGCTTAGGGGTCAGGAGATGCGGGATCGGGCGGCGGGTTTGCGGGCGTGGCGGCGGGCGGCGTTTTTCGTTGCTAGGCTTAGCTTTTTGCGGGTGGCGTCCCGTGGGATTGTGCGCCGTGCGGTCTTGCGCCTGTCCGAAGGGGTGGGGAGGTACCTCAGATCGGACGAGCGCAGAGCGCACTCGGCGTACGGCCACGTCACCGGTGCTACCTTTAGGGGAGCGCGTGGCCACAGCCACAGCACGAGCGCTGCCTCGAGCGAGGCTCGCGGCCATGGCCACAGCGCTGGCGCTGCCCCTGGCGAGGCGCACGGCCACAGCCACTGCGCGAGCGCTGCCCTAAGCGAGGCGTGCGGCCACATCGGCGTTGCCCCTAGCGAGGTGCGCGGCCACTGCCCTAGCACCAGCGCTGCCCCTGGCGAGGCGCGTGGTGGCAGTCGCGGCTTTGGCGCTGCCCCTGGCGAGGCGCGTGGTGGCAGTCGCGGCACTGGCGCTGCCCCTAGCGAGGCGCGTGGTGGCAGTCGCGGCACTGGCGCTGCCCCTAGCGAGGCGCGTGGTGGCAGTCGCGGCACTGGCGCTGCCCCTAGCGAGGCGCGCGGCCACATCGGCGCTGCCCCTAGCAAGGCGCGCGGCCGCACTGGCGCTGCCCCTAGCGAGGCGTGCGGTCACATCGGCGCCGCTCTAAGCGATGCACGCGGCCACAGCCACAGCATTGGCACTGCCCCTAGCGAGGCGCGCGGCCACATCGGCGCCGCTCTGAGCGAGGCACGCGGCCACAGGCACTGCGCTGGCGCTGCCCCTAGCGAGGCGCGCAACCACATCGGCGTTGCCCCTAGCGAGGGGCAGCGCCACTGCCCTAGCACCAGCGCTGCCCCTGGCGAGGCGCGTGGTGGCAGTCGCGGCACTGGCGCTGCCCCTGGCGAGGCGCGTGGTGGCAGTCGCGGCACGGGCACTGCCCCTAGCGAGGCGCGTGGTGGCAGTCGCGGCACTGGCGTTGCCCCTAGCGAGGCGCGGGGTGGCAGTCGCGGCACTGGCGCTGCCCCTAGCGAGGCGCGCGGCCACATCGGCGCTGCCCCTAGCAAGGCGCGCGGCCGCACTGGCGCTGCCCCTAGCGAGGCGCGCGGTCACATCGGCGCCGCTCTGAGCGATGCACGCGGCCACAGCCACAGCATTGGCACTGCCCCTAGCGAGGCGCGCGGCCACATCGGCGCCGCTCTGAGCGAGGCACGCGGCCACAGGCACGGCGCTGGCGCTGCCCCTAGCGAGGCGCGCAACCACATCGGCATTGCCCCTAGCGAGGTGCGCGGCCACTGCCCTAGCACCCAGCGCTGCCCCTGGCGAGGCGCGTGGTGGCAGTCGCGGCACGAGCGCTGCCCCTAGCGAGGCGCGTGGTGGCAGTCGCGGCACTGGCGCTGCCCCTAGCGAGGCGCGTGGTGGCAGTCGCGGCACTGGCGCTGCCCCTAGCGAGGCGCGCGGCCATATCGGCGCTGCCCCTAGCAAGGCGCGCGGCCGCACTGGCGTTGCCCCTAGCGAGGCGTGCGGTCACATCGGCGCCGCTCTGAGCGATGCACGCGGCC